>VWYK01046273.1:0-11924 GCA_013399775.1 Semnornis frantzii | reverse complement strand
GCAACCCAGGACTCGGTTGGCTGAATGTTTTGGTCAGGGAGCTTTTCAGAGCTGCATGGAGGCTGCACAGTCCATGTAGCAGAGAGCTGTCAGGCTGTGTTGGGGAGCCTCGTTGGGCTGGCTCCGTAGGCTGCCTGCACTCCACTGTCACTGTTGCAGCCTACCACTCGTGGCAGGCAGCTCTGCAGAGAGGACGCCAGTTCCTGCACAAAATCTGTGCCTGTCCAGATTGCGAGGCCCTGGCAGGCAGCAGGAGCTGGCTTCGCGGCAGGCCGACATATGCAGGGGACGCCGACTGTGCTGCGTGGCACAGAGCCTTCTGCTGCCCCTGCCCGCCTTGCTGCACATCCTGGGCAGGGGCGGTGCCGTGAAAATGAGCTCCTTGCCTGCGGTCCTCTCTGGCCTGACTGCACTGTCCACTTTAGGGACCAAAGGTTGTCACTGCCTTTCTTTTTTTCATTCCCTTTTATCATGTTTTTTTTAGCGGAACAGCAGCAACAGGAGGCCGTGACAGGCCTTAGGTCTCATGGCACAACTGATCCAGCACAGCTTGTGATGATAAGAAACTAAATGAAGCTCTTTCTGCCATCATATAGGTCACCGTGGCATTGTTCAGTTATTTTTAAAATTAATATTCCATCCAGAAGAGGGCTACAAAAATTACCAGAGGGATGGAACCCCTCTGTTATGAGGACAGACTGAGAGATTTGGGATTGTTCAGTGTGGAGTAGAGAGACACCTTGGTGCAGGTTTACAGAAAATAAAAGGGATCTATAAGAAAGATAGAGACAGTATTTTTAGCAGGACAAGGGGTGATGGTTTAAACTAGAAGAGCGGAGATTTAGACTAGATACAGGGAAGACATTTCTTACAATGAGGGTGGTGAAACACTTTCTCAGGGTGCTCAGGGAAGTGGTACATGTCCCATAGAATCAAAGAATGGTAAGGTTGGAAGGGACCTCAAAGATCATCTAGTTCCAACCCTCTACCATAGGCAGGGACACCTCCCACTAGTACAGGTCACTCAAAGCCTCATCCAACCTGGCCTTGAACACCTCCAGGGAGGGAGGAGCCACAACCTCCCTGGGCAACCTGTGCCAGTGTCTCACCACCCTCACTGCAAACCACTTCTTCCTAACATCCACTTTCAATCTCCCCTCTGCCAGTTTACACCCATTGCCCCTTGTCTTGTTATTACAAGATCTTGTCAATAGTCCCTCCTCAGCCTTCCTGTAGCCCCCTTCAGATATTGGAAGGCTACTCTAAGGTCTCCTGGAAGCCTTCTCTTCTCCAGGCTGCAGAGCCCCAACTCTCTCAGCCTGTCCATCCCTGAAAACATTCAAGGCTAGTGTGGGCAGGGCACTGAGTGACCTACTGTAGGTGAGTATGTCCTTGCTCACTGCAGGAGGGTTGGAATAGATGACCTTTAAAGGTCCCTTCCAACCCAAAATGTTCCATGCGCTCATTAGCGCTTGCCACCTATGGATGCAGTGTTGGTTGTTGATGCAGCTGAAGAGGATCTGACAGAGCTAATAAATGTTTTGCACAGCTCAGTCCCCCAAAAGTAGTGACTCAGTGATGATCAAACATCTCTCATGGGACAAACAGTTCCCAGCAATCTCTGTGTTGCTGGGCTGCTTGGAGGCAGGGCTTGAGTACCCCACATCTGTATTACTTCTGCACAGAGAGATTGCTAAGCATGTCCTGGGTGTTAGGACAAGAGTACTCTTGCCTGGTTTAAAAGGGGATTTTTTTTTTAAATCCTGGGGATTTTTACACTCCATCCCATGATGCCTTTTGGGATGCATTCAGCTTTCTCTTCTGAATAGGGCTCCAGATGATGGAAATAAATTATCATAAATTAGAATAGATTGCACTCTTCAGCATCTCTACATCTGTCATTATGTTTCTTTAACAGTTCAGTTTAACATTTATACACACTCTGACAGCAGCTACTAGTGTGTATGCTATAAATATTGGCTTGGAGAAGACATTAATGGAGTTTAGGTAAACGTTTGATGCCGCTGAGATTCTGTTCCATATGGTGGTACGCAGGGAAATGGGATTCAATGTGCCACATATAGCACTCATGTATTCCCTGTAGACTGCCCTCCTGGCATTTCATCAGCTCACTGCCTTACCAAGGAAGCACAGGTGCTGTCAAAGAGGAAAGCGAGCTTCTCGCAGTCTGTTTTCCACCACCTGTATTGTTCACGATGTTCAAAGCCAATGTGCAGAACATACAGATGGGAAGGGTTCAGGAAAAAGATGTCTTGACGAAGCAGTGGTCAGGGATTAGGCATTGAGCTGTGGGAGTGCTCTGCTTTGGACACGTCAAGAAAGCTCATGGGATTTTCTGACCAAGGCATTGTTTTGTTAGATGGTAGCCGAGTGACAGGGCAAAAGCTTTGTGTGTTGGTTGGTTATGGTTGTTAAACCTGCAATTTATCACTCCACTCCTGATGAAACTGTCACCGAAACCACTGGAGTGGTTCTGGGAGTTACCCACATGCCCCTCCCCCCAATGAATTCACCCAGGCTAGACTGGGCAGGCTGGAAGTTAATCTTTATATTCACATCTTAGCAGAATATACAAGCAGATATTTACAATATATTGCAATTATTTACAACTATATACAGTTATGAAAAAGTAATACAGAAGCACAATACCCCTCCAAGCAATCACAGTGCCCAGGAGGGGCTTATTTACAATTATATACAGTTATATTATTATATTATATTATTATATGAACAAGTAATACAGAAGGACAATACTCCTCTTAGCAATCAGAGTGCCCAGGAGGGGCTCCCNTAGGAGCAGAATGGTCAATTGGGTTACACAGACCCCAGCAGAAACAGTTAATATGGCAGAAGACACAGACTGCCTTATCTGTGTTTGTGTTCTGGTTCTTATGCATTATTTACAACTATACAACAATTATTTACAAGTATATACAGTTATGAACAAGTAATACAGAAGGACAGTCCCCCTCCCAGCAATCAGAGTGCCCAGGAGGGGCTCCCAACCACCCTTCTGCCTTCTTTCCACCCCCCTCCCTTATCCCAGAATCTGCTTTATGTGCAAGGTGAATTGGAAGGATCGGCAAGGGAGGATTAGAAGCAGAATAGTCAGTTGGGTTACACAGACCCAAGCAGAAGCAGTTAATGTGGCAGAAGATTAAAGATCACGTTGGGTGATTCTGTGCTCCACAACCTCACTGGGCAACCTGTGCCAATGTCTCACCACCCTCAGTGTAAAGAACTTCCTCCTAACATCCATAATTGCCACTCCGTGATTAATGTAGCCTGATGATGTGGCTGCCTCACCTGCAGCTTTTCTCTGATTTACCCCACTTGAAAGCTAGCAGGAGGGTAAGAAGCATGTTGTCTGGCTTGATGCCACAGAGGGGCAGATGGAGTGAAGCAGCTAGGCAGCGCAGCCTCTGCGCCTGATGTGGGGCCCTGGGAAACATCTGGCTTGTGCTGGCCCCGGGGCACATCTGCCACTGAAAGGAGCGTGGCTGCTTCGTTTGCCCCTGTGTAATGCAATGTAAGTAATGAAGTAACTGCAATGTACAAACTGGCTCAGAGCAGGGCGATCCAAACAGAAAGTGCTCTTCACACTGCCAGTTGCTAAAGGTCTTTATGATGCCAGTGAATTAAAAACCCAGGAAGGAAAAAAAGCCTCCAGTGCTGTAAGTTCAAGATGCATCTTTTCAAAGCTGCTGGTGGGGAGGGGGAGAGATAACTTATCCGAATGGTCATCTGGAGTACTGTGCACCATTCTGGAGCCCCCAGCACAGGAAAGACATGGAAGTGTTGGAGCGTATTCAGAGGAGGGCCACAAAGATGCTCAGAGGGCTGCAGCAGCTCTGCTATGAGGACAGGCTGAGAGAGGTGGGAGCTGTTCTAGTGGGAGGTGTCCCTGCCTATGGCGGGGGTTGGAACTGGATGATCCTTGAGGTCTCTTCGAACCTTACTCTTCTATGATTCTATGAATGGATTTAAGCTCTGCCTCTTGGTACAGTTCTGGGTTACTGTGAAGCAAGCTGTGTTCCAGGTCCGCTGGAGAGCTGTTTTCTCTAGGCAGAATGGGTCTCTGTCATAATGTTACCCCTTCTGATCCAAATTGTTAACCAAGTTTCAGACTGTTTCAGGTAGTTTCTTTCACAATAGTAAGTTGCTTCCTATGTTTTGGTGCTGCACTTGTGCTTATTCACACTGGCAGTAAGGATGAGACTGGTGCGGTCCCGCTTCCAGAGATGTCCACGGCCTGCATCCTGCATGTCCACAACCTCCTTCCCCCTGGCTTCTCCTTTTCTTGCATTCTCTCAAGTTTCTAGGTTTGATTGTTTTTCTGACTGTATCTGTGATTCCCCTGCCTTGACGTTCCTCTTCTTTCTGGCTTCTGCAGAAAAAAAAAAAAATGTTTTGCAAAACCAATAGTAAAATCCTTCTGCCCAGAGTAAAATCTTGCCCATGTTTTTCCTTTGAACAGCTAGTTGTGTGCATTTGAGCTTGGGGCTGGCATTTATGCCTCTTGAATGATGCTTTAAAGGAACTAAACTGTATTTAAAGAAAGGCAGCATTTACATTTGCCTGATGTTAAAGACATTTTAGCCCAGCCAACAAGATTTTCTGGTGAGCCTTACTCCAGCAAGGAACTCCTCAGCCTTCTCCAGGCTGAAAGAGAAGTCAGACTCCAGGGAGCAGTTTCAAAGCACTGAAACTGTTTTATCATTATTTGCTCTGTTTATTTTCTGCATCTTCTGGCTCTTTGAGGTCTGGGCACTTCAGATCTGAACACTGTGTGTGGCTGTGATAGGGTTTCACTGTGATGCTCTCATGCCGAATGCATACTGAATATGAGAAGGGATGTGCAGTGGGAGGAACTTCATATAAACAAACTTCATTGGATCACTGGTCACTATATATCCTTAGGTTGTTTAATGAATTGCTTGGTTTTGTTTTTTAATTTAGCTTTCATCCAGACTGGAAAGGTACTCTTGTGTGGAGGGGAGAGAAAGGAGCTCTTATTCTGGGTGTTTTTATCTGTTTCTTTTCAAATATGCATGATATTCACACAGGAGATGTATCTATGTACTTCTTTTCCATTAAACCTACCAGGGTTTAGCTTTCACATATGACTGTCATTCATAAATCCCCAAACTGTTTCTTTTAGGCTTTCTATCTCCTTTCTAAACCTGAAGGTGACCCATTCCCAGTTCCTACCGTCACCTGTACCTGACTGAAAAACGCTTTGGGGTAAGATGGGAGAAAAGTCACACTTTCTGCACTCCAATCAGTGCTGGATCTCAGAGTTTAAAAATATCACAAGTGAAAAACATGGATGTGAGTCATACAGAAAGCACCCTTCATTTCTAAGGAAATATAAATATCAGGAAAAAACCCACGTTCTTCAGATATTTCCTCCTCCTGAGAGGTAGCCACATCTAAGATTTCTGTTTGAAGTGTTCAGTCACAAACAAACAGCAGACCCCTGCTGTCAGAGTGACCACTAGATGCCAGAGACGTCTATTAAATGTTAATGGCTGATACTGCACCAGAGCAGCATCAGTCACAAGGCTTTGCATGAAGAGAAAAGGTGGAGGAGGCTCAAGATGCTCCAGAGATCAGAGTTTGCAGGAAAATGCCTCACGTCTGGAAAGTTTGGTGCATGCTTTGGCCCAAAGTCTAGCCCACCTAGAATCATATCCTAGGATAACAGATTTGCATGCTTTGGAGGAAGTGAACTTGATCTTTTTGGTCATTGCCTTGGCCCCCTCAGCAGCTAGGAGTTGGTGATTTTGTATCAACTGGGCTTAGAGGTACTTTGAAAGCAAGCATGTGTTGAAATGCATATGTATTTCCCTGTGTTTTTACAAGATTAATATTTCAAAAGCTATTTAATAGAAAATTGCTGAAAATTATTTAAATCTGAGACATGCTGGAGAGATCAGAGAACTCTTATCAGCTGTTAAATTAGTAATGTTGAATTAGACATGAGAAAATCCTTTTCAATTTAAGTGGCTTTTCTCAGAACTTTTTACATCTTCGATATCTTCATTCATCCTTCTGATAATTGTTCCAGTTTTGGCTCTTCCTGAGTATCCATGCTGATATGCACAGTTCACGCCTCGGTCCACTCATGCAAGCTGTACATCCCTGAGGACCATCAGGGAGCTCCAAAATCACTTGTCTCCACGTTATGGTTTTCTCCTGTGGATGCAGGGCAAAGATCACAGCATGTCAGGGGTTGGAAGGGACCCAAAGAGATCATCCAGTCCAACTCCTCTGCCACAGCAGGACCAGACAATCCAGCTCAGGTCACACAGGAACACATCCAGACAGGCCTTGAAAGTCTCCAGAGAAGTGCTCCTGTGCCAGTGCTCTGGGACCCTTAACAGTCAAGAAGTTCCCCCTTGTGTTGAGCCGGAACCTCCTGTACTGCAGCTTCTATCCATTGCTCCTTGTCCTATCCCAGGCAGCAAGTGAAGCAGAGCCTGCCCCCCCCCCGCCTGACCTCCAGCCCTCAAATGTTTATAAACTTTGATTAAATCCCCTCTCAGTCTTCTCCAGTCTAAAAAGCCCCAGGTCCTTCAACCCTTCATCATCCTCATAGCCCTCCCCTGTACTCTCTCCTTGTCCCTCTTAAACTGGAGATCCCAAAACTGAAGACAGTACTCAAGATGAGGTCTCACCAGGGCAGAGCAGAGGGGAAGGAGAAGCTCCCTTGATCTGCTGGACACACTCTTCTTAATGCATTCCAGGATCCCATTGACCTTCTTGGCCACAAGGGCACACTACTGTCCCATGGACAACTTCTTGTCCACCATCACTCCCAGGTCCCTCTCCACAGGGCTGCTCTCCAGCAGATCGCCTCCCAACCTGTACTGGTGCAGTTTATGATTCCTCCCCAGGAATAATTTCATAATTGCATTTGAAAAACCTGGTTGTGCTTCTGTCTGGAAGAATGGAGATTGTGAGTGCTCTTCAGTGCAGATACTTCAGCATTATCTTTCAAGAGCCTTAAACTTGTAGATTTGAACTGGAAATAACATTTGCATCTTATTTAGCAAGAAGGCTACAGTGAGTCTCTTCAAGAGGAATTAGAAATACTGCTTTTTCTTCATACCTCTTGGAGGAGATCAACCTCTCCCCAGTCCCACCTTGATAACAAGCTACTCTGAGAGCTTAGCAGAGCAATGTGTGTCCTGATGGTACCAGATGGATCTCATTTGTGTTGCTGTTCATAGTCATGATAGGCAGCAAATGGAGTGAAGCCTGAGGCAGCACTTTGCTGCCTGAAGTTGGTGCCTGATGAATTCTGGAAATAAATAAGGCGAGAGTCTGCCTTTGCTTTTCCCTTTGAGCGTTAGGTGGCCAGTGTTTGAAGAGACAATGTGAAAGGAACTTTCAAATATTTCCTTGAAGTCATCTTAATTATTTCATTATAATGGTAAGGAACAAAGCAGAAGAATCAATACGCCTAATTATGACATCTAAATGCAAGAGAAATTAGCCAGTGAACTCTCCCTTCTCTGGGGAGGATTAATCTTCCTATGCTCTATTTCAAATGTCTTCCAGAAAAATGAAAGGCTTATCACCTAGGAAACACGCGGTCCTAATCACCCAGGTCTGGCACTTGGATTTACAGATGGTGAGGGGACCCTTAGTTGGTCTTCTGAAGCACAAAATTAGATTGTTTTGCTTGTGTTTAACCATTGTGGATGGAGTTTCGTAGCTGGGAGATCTGAATGACAAAGGCCAGTGTGCTGTGCACCATGCCCCATCCAGATATGCCTTGGCCAGCTCTGCCTGAGCCCATGGACCTACTCAACATGAGGCAGTGTCTAGATATGCCTTGGCCAGCTCTGCCTGAGCCCATGGACCTACTCAACATGAGGCAGTGTCTAGATATGCCTTGGCCAGCTCTGCCTGAGCCCATGGACCTACTTGACACGAGGCAGTGCCACAAGAAAGGGGTAGGTTGGATCCTGATGTGATATTGTCAATGGAGCAGTGCTAATGAGCTCAGCTTCTCAGCAGTGAGGAAGAATCATAGAATGAATCATAGAATGGTTTAGGTTGGAAAGGACCTCAAAGATCATCCAGTTCTGACTCCCTGCCATAGGCAGGGACACCTCCCGCTAGCACAGGTTGTTCAATGCCTCATCCAACCTGGCCTTCAACATCTCCAGGAAGGTTGTGGAGCACAGAACCACATTGGATGATTCTGTGTTCCACAATTTCCATGGGCAACCTGTGCCAGTGTCTCACCACCCTCACTCCAAAGAACTTCCTCCTAACATCCAGTTTCAGTCTCCCCTCTGCCAGTTCAAACCCATCGCCCCTTGTCCTGTCATTGCAAGACCTTGTCAATAGTCCCTCCCCAGCCTTCCTGTAGGCCCCCTTCAGCTACTGGAAGGCTACTCTAAGGTCTTCTCGAAGCCTTCTCCAGGCCGCAGAGCCCCAACTCTCTCAGCCTGTCCTCAGAGCAGAGCTGCTGCAGCCCTCCGAGCATCTTTGTGGCCTCCTCTGGCCTCACTGCAACAGTTCCCAAGCCATATCATTTATGTTTGTTGCGATCATTTATGTTTGTTTGTTTTTGTTGGGGTATGCTTCCCAAGCCATGTAATTTATGATTACACTGTACAAAACTTGCCTCTTTTTTAAATTTTACTTTCTTTGATAGCTATGTGAGACTACAGGAAGACAGCATTGTGCTGTGGCCTGGTGGCAAAGAGCCACAAGATGCTTAGAGGTCATCCTGCTGGAACTTCACTCTTGATTTAGTCACTGAACTGAAATGGCAAAAATATTTCATGCTGCCTAGATTTAGTATGGCAATAAATTGTGGTTGTAACTCCTCGCTGCTGATTTGCACCAACCCAATGATATCTCAAGATATTTTCTGCTAGGTTGATTATGACAATTTCAAGCTGTGACACAGATGTGGGATGATTTCAGATGAAGTGTTAAATGAATAAATTCATCCTTATGTAAAATGTATTTAACCTCCACCACCCCCCATAAGATCTGATCTTCTTTAGGTTTCCTCATTTGTTGTCGTGTGTTATCCTGGTGGAAATCTGAGCCTGGAATTACTGAGGTATGCTTCTTCAGAATATTACCATATTTTCTCACAGGGACAGGTCATGCCCTGGAAGAGAAGGGTTAGGTTTATTCCTTGCCTGCAAACCCACCTCAGTGTAAGGAAGACTCAGCAGCTAAAATATGAAGTCTAAATAAAAGGTGGGGAGGGAAGGTTATTTCTTTGCATAACACTGAGGCAATCAGCCTTATAGTACACAAGCTGAGATGACAGCTCGCTGTAGGGAAACCTTCAGTCCATCATTATTTCGCATTTTTGGGTTGCATTACTCGTGGCACTTTATTAATTAGCTTCTATTTTACACTCTTTTTTTTAAAAGAAAAAAAAAACAACAACTATTTCACCTCATTATGTGTCACCCTCATACCTTTCTTCCTTCCCAAATTGCTCTTTGCATCATGGTCAGTTCCCATCTTTCCTGGCTGTCGAGTTGATTATCTGGGTGATGCTGACTGGAGGGCATGGGATGGGCCACTGATGCACCACCTGATTATGTGGTCATGGAAACCCCTGGAGGTAAGACCTCTGTTATCAAAATAAATTGAGATTTTCTACCAACTAATGGTTGGTGAAGCTTGCACTCGTGCTAGATTCTGCTGGGTGATGCACTGTGGAAGCCAATTAACCGTTGCTGATAAGCTAGGCTTTGATTAAGCTTTTCCAGGCTTTTTCATCACAAGAAACATGTATTCCTCACTGAACATGCAAATGCTTTTGCAGTGTGTAATTACGACATTTTCTAAAGGAGTGACCTATTTTAAACAGGGCTTTTGTTTCGCCCTTCTTCCTTCGCTGTGCTCACCAACCCAGTCACACAGCCTAATACAGCAGCCCTAATTGACTGGTTTTAGGAGTTCAAACATCCTCTTGTTGAATGTTTTATGCTTCAAATGCTAAATATAATGAAGACCACTGTGGTGGGTATCGCAGTATCTCCTGCCACTCAGCTAGCCGTGCCCTCTGCAGGGAGCCTTTGGGAAGCAGTGCTTGGCAAGGCTGTGGTCTGCAGCCTGAGCTATGCCCTCTGCAGCGATCCTTTGGGAAGCAGTGCCTGGCAAGGCTGTGATCTGCAGCCTGAGCCATGCCCTCTGCAGCGATCCTTTGGGAAGCAGTGCTTGGCAAGGCTGTGATCTGCAGCCTGAGCTGTGCCCTCTGCAGAGGTCCTTTGGGAAGCAGTGCTTGGCAAGGCTGTGATCTGCAGCCTGAGCTGTGCCCTCTGCAGAGGTCCTTTGGGAAGCAGTGCTTGGCAAGGCTGTGATCTGCAGCCTGAGCCGTGCCCTCTGCAGCGATCCTTTGGGAAGCAGTGGCTGGCAAGGCTGTGGTCTGCAGCCTGAGCTATGCCCTCTGCAGCGATCCTTTGGGAAGCAGTGACTGGCAAGGCTGTGGTCTGCAGCCTGAGCCGTGCCCTCTGCGGCGATCCTTTGGGAAGCAGTGGCTGGCAAGGCTGTGATCTGCAGCCTGAGCCAATTTAAAACTGATCTTGTCCCGATACTGCTGAGAACAAACACTTTTTCTGTAGCCATAGGCAGGGATATCTTATCCTGCTGAATGTGCTTGATAGGAATTCACTTATTGATCAGATTCTCTCCAGGCCTGTTGACAGGGTGACTGTGGACAAAACAGTGTAATTAAAATTGATTATGGCTGTTTATGCTGTCCTTAATCTTTGGCACTTGGGGTTTAGGTGTTACGGTGTGCCTGCTGATAATGGATTGTGAAGAGCATCCAGGAGTTAATGTGTTTTCACGCTCCTTAGAGATACATTTTCTGTGCTACATTCTCATGTATCCTGTTGGTGAGTGACAGTATCACGTTTCTTCACAGTATCCCAGAATCTGTCAGGTTGGAAAAGACCTTTGGGATCATTAAATCCAACCTATCGCCCAACATTATCTGATCAACTAAACCATGGCACTAAGTATCTCATCCAGTCTCCTTTTAAACACCTCCAGGGATGGGGACTCCACCACCTCCCTGAGCAGCCCATTCCAATGCCAGTCACTCTTTCTGTGAAGAACTTCTTCCTAACATCCAGCCTAAACCTGCCCTGGAATAGCTTGAGGCTGTGTCTTCTTGTTCTGTCCTTGCGTGCCTGGGACAAGAGCCCAACCCCGCCTGGCCACAACCTCCTTTCAGGTTGCTGTAGACAGCAATGAGGTCTGCTCTGAGCCTCCTTTTCTCCAGGCCGCACACCCCCAGCTCCCTCAGCCTCTCCTCACAGGGCTGTGCTCCAGCCTCCTCACCAGCCTTGGTGCCCTTCTCTGGATACATTCAAGCATTTCAGCCTCTTAAATGGAGGGGCCCAGAACTGCACACAGTACTCAACTCATCTTAACCCATCACACACACTATGATGGCTTTAGTCACCTGATCTTAGAGATTGTGTGAATTCATATATCTATATCTATGTGATGATGCTTTAGGAAAGAGTCTAGGAAGTGGAAATTTTGTCTCCACGTCTAATTCATCATTAAAGTCCTCAAGCATACGAATGACATTCCTATAGCTAGATGCATACACATCCTATGTGTGGTGCCTTTTGTCTATTGCATGCCTAATAACATGGAAATCAGTTTTCCTGCTCAGAGTTATTTACGGTGCCACACTGATGGGATCTAAATTGGGCATAGTTAGCATTTTCTGATTGAAACGTCTTGCAAAATTCTCAAATCAGAGCAGAAGAAGGAAAAACAGAAATGGGCAGTGGAATGCCCCAGCTGCACTTCCCTATTTGGTCTCACATCTCCTCTGCTGTGGCTGTAGAAAAAAAGAATTAACTAGAAATCTGGAAAAATAACTTGTGACTAAT
>VWYK01046271.1:0-12471 GCA_013399775.1 Semnornis frantzii | reverse complement strand
GGATAAAAGTCTGCTGTATAAATCACTTCCTTACCTTTGCCTCTCTGCTTCTTGCTGCTTCTCGCTCTCACCCTTTGCTCCTCCCCCCAAGTGACTTCTGCACTAACCTTGTGAGTAGGTAACATTTGGGGCCTTTCTGGGGGGAGAAGGTGACAGTTTGCCTCGACTTCTGTGTTATTTCTGAATGGCAAATAATTGTAAATACATTTTGGACATATGCATTGTATTATATGTAAATACATAGCTCCATTTGCTACCAAGCCTAGCTTCTGAGCTAGTCTGGTGATTTTATTTGGGGGTAGTAATTTTAAACCCACCTTGTGGTGCCTTGGTGCTATCTGGTGTGCTGAGCACCCCAGGGAGATGTGTTCGTTAGCAGACCTTCCTCTCCTAAATGCCCTTGGTTGCTCAGCTGCCCTTGGAGACAAAAAATTAAAGCTTAAGTCAGCCAGCAGGGATTTGGGGCAGCCTGTTGCTTTCCAGTGAAGTATGGCAGAGTGATGTGGTTGTGCCAGTTGTGTCGCTAATTACAGTGGGAGGTCTAGCCATGCGTGGTGTGACAGGTGTGTTCTGTTGGGGTGAGCTCTGGTGTGAAGCACTCTGTGCTGGGGCTTGTTGATTCTGCTGCTGCCAGTTAAATCCATGCCGTGGGAGCTGGGTGAAATGGCGACAGTCATCGGCGCAGCTGCCACGTTTAATGCAACGGCGTCGGGTGTGAGTGGCAAGACCTGTGTGCCAGGGAACATCCTTCCTCTGTGAAACTGGTGAGCTCCTGGTGCCTTGGACTAAAGAGCAATACAGCTTCAGGTCAGGGAGAGAAACACACTTGAATTTTAGTGAGCAGAGAGAGGCTTTATTGTGATGTGTAGTTGTCCTGAACTGGCTGCTCTGCTGCTCCAGATGGAGGCTGAGAAGCAAGGCAAAAGAGAGACTTTAGGGGGGGTGTGTGGAGGAGAGAGGCAGAGCCTCCCTGGGTTGTTAAGGCTTCTTCATGGTGACTCTGCTTTGCTTCAGAAGGGTTTTTATTCATTTTTAGGGGGAGATAGTAGGGTTGTAGGTAGAAAGTGGATTAAAATAGGTTAATGGAACAAATACAGGCTTTAAAATAAATATGAAATGGAATAGGCCACTGGAATAACTGGAGCACAGCAACATCATTGTTAGCTTGTTTCTTTAGGGTAGCATAGAATACAGCTGGGAAGAGAGACCATCTTTGTAGGCCTCAGGTAATGAGATGAGGAATGGTGAAAGGAAATGTAATCAGTTGTGAATTAATCAGCTTTCTTGAAGATAAGGAAGAACAGAGATCATCTAAACAACGAGTCCACACTGCTCTAAGCATGTGTGAACCTTAGGGTCAGCCAGCAAACAGACTAAGAGGGTATCTCAGAGGCACTCACAAACAGCAACAGTCACCTGAAAACTCTGGACTTATTGCAATTAATCTGCTTTCCTTCCAACACAATAAAATTACAGGCTTGGATGTCAGTTGGGAAAATACTGTTGTGTAAATAATTAAATCGTTTGGAGAGGTGAACCAAAATATGCACACCTTGTACATACCAAGGTGGAGGTGAGGACTCATTGGGTTTCATTGTAAGAGAAGATTTGACTGCCAGGCTGTTTCTGTGTGGAGAGAACTCAAATCTATCCATAGCAGGACTCCATTTATACCCTGCAAATCGTTGTGCTGTGGTCAATTTCTTAATTAGTCAGAGGGCCGACTTCTAGACCCCGAGAGCTAGCTTATGTCTGGGGTTGTTAAGATGATCTTTACCAGCTTCTAGCAAGCCTCTGCCATTTGCTGGCCATTACTCAGGGCCTGTCAGGACCCTGTATTTGGGGGTATGTGTATATATACACACACACATCTCCTAGGTATGAAACCCATCTATGTTTCTGGTGTTACAGGGGGTTCCAAACACCAGGATGTGTTGGAAGCTGAGCTCTGGAACGCAAACCACAGTCTGCTGTTCCTTGGAGGGGTGGAAGGCATCACTGGAATTGACTGCCTCAGGGGTGGAAACACAGCTCCACCATTTGATTCAGACTGTACTAGAACAGGGTGGAGCTCCAGGACACATGCAGTGAGAAGTCTTCGGTATAGTGTAAAGAAATCTCATTCTGAGTGAGAATGGACAGTAAATGATGGATGTTGCTTGATGTTAATTGCTGCTGGGTGTGACATAGATGGTATAGAGTAAGGGGTGGACAATGTCATGGGTTAAGGTCAGCCTGCTGCTGACACTCAATACTGTCCTGCCCCCCATGGCAACTTCACAATGAAAGGGTGGTCTGGAGCAAAGTATTAGGGTTCTTGACGTTTAGTTTGTAACATGGAAGACTTCCTGTTCTGGATGCTGTTTTCCTTTTCCAGGGTGTTGTTTTTTTCTGCTGGCTGCCAAGTGGGGGAGGGGGTATGCTGCTGGCTTCTGCTGCTCGCTTCTGCTGCTCCCTCTGCATTTTGCTGTGCTTTTCTGCAAGCAGGCTAAGGAAATTGTGCGCCTTATCTCCCTGAACTCTATCTTAACCCAGAGGAGATTTTGTGCTACTTTCCCTCCCCTTTGTGTGTAGAGAGCAGGGTTTGTGAGAGTGGGCTGCGTTAACTCTTACAGGCTTAGGACTGGAGTCCTAATTGTAAATCAAGTTTTCCAGAGAATTTGACAGTCCAGGGAGATGTACATCTCCAAAAGGGGCTGAGCACAACATAAGAGATATGTTTATCCCATTCCATTGGTCTGCAACATTCTACATAGTCTGAAGTCAGTGTGTGCTCTCTCTCTCTCCCCCCTGTTTTCCTTCTGTTACTCCTTTTTGGTTTACTCTCAGCCAGCCATTGTTTAGGTCATTGCAGTGGGAGATAAGGCAGCCTGGCCGTCAGGCTGCAGTGTACAGGGGAGTCTGAGCTGCTGTTGGGTTACATGTATGTATGTATTTATTACCTTTTATATTTAGCTCACTTTTGTATTTTGTTTATGTTTAGCCTACTTTTTGTAATTTCATTTAACTTCCAAATTCTGAGTAAGTGTGGTTATTTACTCTTTTGGGGCTGCCAACCCACCACAGTTAACCCAGGAGAGTCCATATTTGGTATCCTACTGTGGGGCTCAAAGGGAGCTGTCTTAAGAGTAGATTTTTGGCTGGAGACCAAAGGGTTGAGATAAGGAGAAGCATGATAAGCAGAGGATTCAGTTAAGGTGTGAGGCTTGTTTAAGAGCATTTTATGTATGTGGGGTGTTTTCGTGTGGTGTATTCACTACGTTGATTAGTTTTCTTTCCAGAGGTGGCTGGGGTGGATGTGCTGGGGATGCTGTATGTGGTGCTGAGTGTCACCTTAGGAGGGTGGCTTAGAGCTGTGCCATTGCTGTGCTGAGTAATGTGGTAATTTCATCTTTGGTGAGTAAATCCCAAATTCTAAGTGGTGTAAAGCTACCACAATCCCAATCCCAGCATCTCTCCAAAGAAGGAGCAGACCCTCCCCATCTTTGCTCTCTTTCTCTTCTTTCCCAGAGGAGAGGCCTGAGGTTTTGAGGTCCAGGAGTTCTAAGGAAATGATTAGATTGGGTTACACTGGTTCAGGCAGAGATAGTGAAGCAAATGGCAGCCAGACAGAGACTGAGAAACTTTGTTATCCTTTTTTGGTTTTATGTCCCTGACCAGAACCAGTGAGTGATATAGACATCACTATTATTTTCTTTTCACACCTAATGATCTAATTCGTCTCATTAAAATATTCCAATTAGCCTCAAACTGGCACACTTAATAAGAAACTTCTCCAAGAAATACACATTCCTTAATTTCCCCCCCCTAATTTTCTCTGTGTATTCTTTATATGCTTGAATAGCAGCTTTTCTTCTTAAAATTTCTTACAGGTTTAAGACTAATGTCTTAATTGTAAATAGAAGTTTTCCAGAGAATTCGAGAGTCCAGGGGGATACACATCCCCAAAATGGGCTGAAGAAAACAGGAGATACCTTTATCCCATTCCATTGGTCTGCAGAATTTCTATATAATCTGAAGCACAGCTTGTTCTTGACTCTTGCTTCATTTCTCTCCTCCTGGCCTGGCTTGCTTGTCCTGCTTGTTCTGTTTGGGTTATGGTAAGAACACTGTCTGGGATGGCAAGAGATAATATTCATTAGCTGACAACAGCCTTCTAGGCTTTGCTGGGGGGTCTTGAGCTGTTGTTGGATTATGTGTATGTATATGTACATGTTTATTACTTTTTATCTTTCATCTACTTTTGTGTTTAGCTTATACTGATACCTTTTGTAAATATTATTTTCATTTTAACTTCCAAATTCTGAGTAAGTGTGGTTATTTACTCCTTTGGGGAGTAAATCCCAAATTGTGTGTGGTGCAAAATCACCACAGGTTTAATTATTTTGTTTCATTTTGCTTTTTGTGTGTCTGACAAGCAAACTTCTGCAGGGAGTGTTTATTACTGGTTTATCAAGATTGGCCTGTAGAGTAGTCTATAAGACTGTATGAGGCCTGGTGTGCTGGTTTAAGGCTAATTGGAATATTTTAATAGAGAAAATTATATTACAGGCTGTGAAGGAAAACAATGGTGATGTCTACTTCACTCATAGGCTTGCTGAGATGTTCAGGAATAAGTGCTCAAAACAAAAGATAAGACAATGTATGGAGCTGGGAGTCTGTGTCACGGGGCACAGTGTCTGGGGCTGTCTAGCAGCTTCTGGCTTCTCTCTGCTGAGTAACTTCACTAACCACTTTTCTTCTAATCCCCCCTGGCCGATCCTCACAGTTCTCCTTGTGTGTAAGGCAAACCTTGAGGTAAGGTGTAGGGGTGGGGAGAAGGTGAAAGGGTGGTTGGGAGCCCCTCCTGGAGTCTCTGATTTGTGGGAGGGGAGTTGTGTTTCTGTATTACCTTTACCTTATATATGTCTGTAAATATTCCTGTGTATATCTCTGCTTGTATATTGTGCTAAACTGTAAATAGAGCTTCATTCCTTAACTTCCAGCTGGCAGAGCTCTAGCCTGGGTCATTTTACAAGTGTGGGGGGGCAGGGAACTCCCAAACCATCACAGCTGGGAAGATGGGAAGTAGCTGTGTTTTGTGGGTTTATTCTGGCTCATGTTTAGTGTTTCTGGTTCTTAAAAAGTGGAAGCCATCAATAAATGTGTGAAGTGAGATAATGCATTGGTTTGATTTGGCTTCCTGAAAAGGTGCTAGGTTTGGTCTTTGATTTTTCTCATCGTAGAAGGAAAATGCAGAGGGATTTTTAGCCCTCTGTTTTGGTGGCATTCTCATCAGGCAGCATGCTGCTTTTGGCTGGGATAGAGTTAATTTGTGCTGCCAACGAAGGATGCTTTCATTATCACTAAGCAAATCTTGCACAGAGTCAAGGACTTTCCTGCTGCTCTTTCCACTCCACCAGCGAGTAAGCTGGGACAAGATGTTGGGATGGGACACAGTTGGGGCAGCTGACCCCAGCTGATCAAAGGAGTAAGGAGTATTCCATATCATATGAACGATGTCATGCTCAGCATGTAAAGCTGTGGGAAGAAGGAAGAGAGGGACATTCAGAGTGATGGTGTTTGTCTTCCCAAGTCCCCAGTCTGTGTGATGGAGCCTGGCTTTCTGGAGCTGACCAACCTGTCTGCCAAGAGGAGCTAGTGAACTAATTCTTGTTTTGCCTTGCTTACATGTGTGTCTCTACCTTTTACACTGTCTTTATCTCAGCCCCAAGTTTTGTCACTGATTCTCTTACCCATTCCTTCAGGGGCAGCATGTAAGCAGCTGAGGGAGGTTAACTATTCCTGCCTGTGGTTTAACCCCAGCAGGTAACTAAATGCTACATCCTCACTACTCTACCAGTGTGTTTTGCAAGGTTCTGGTCATTGTTACAAGATTTTACTCGGGCAAAGATTCATCTTTTCAGTTAAACTGAAGGATTTGTATGTAATTATAACTCATGTTAACTAATCTGGAAGTTCTCTTTTGGTCCGTGGCAGGGAAAGCTTCCGAAGCTAAGAAGCTCTCTTTCAGGCTTAGCAACACACCCTGCCTGTGAATCTCTGCCAGTCTCTGCCTTTCTCCAGCGAGGCTTCCACGCATGCCCAGGGAGGAGTGTCCAAGGCGTGGTCTGCCTTGGAGGCCGGCAGTTTGTGCCCGGGAGTGGGGTTTTGTATTATAATGACATTACAGCGAACAAATTTCACCTAAAGTTCACCATTTCTTCATCGATACTGAGGCAGCAGGTGTGATTTGTCTCTTTGGACAGCAGTTACATGGTTCATTGGCAACAGAATGGAATGATATTTTCTGTACCATGCAATTCATAGAATGGTAAGGTTGGAAGGGACCTGAAAGATCATTGCTGTCTGGGCTGCACTCGCACTGCAGGCTCATGTTGAGCTTTTCATCACCCCAGACCCCCTGGTCCTGTTCCTCAGGGCTGCTCTCAACCATTCACCACCCAGCCTGGAGTTGTGCTTTGGATTGTGCCCACCCAGGTGCAGGATCTTGGAAGAGGACTAAGGGTGAAGAGAAGAAGCAGAAGCCCAAAGCTGGAGCAATTCCCCTTCCCGGAGTGTTTACACCTGTGTCTCTCTGGGCACCTCATTCATTCTTGGGATCAGTAACTGCTCTTCAGGCAGGCTGCTGTAAACTCATGCCAAGATGTTAGCCTAAGTTTCAGTGTCCCTTACTGTCCCAGTTTCTGAGCCAGAAGGCTGCTGGATGTTGCTTGCAGTGTTACTGCCTGCTGTGGTTTTGAGTTTGAAGTGCTGTCAGAAGAACACAGTGCCAGGGATTACCCCACACAGTGGTTATTTGTGCTGCCCTGACTTGTCTGCATGTCTGATGGGGTACAGATCACCTCTGAAAACTTGAACAATGTCGTGTGTCCAGTTTCTAGAGGAGCAGCAAGCTGTCTGACTGAGCTATTGTGAAATGTCTCATTTTTCTGACCTATCTTCTGAAGTGATTTTTCTCCAGACTTGCACATGCAGTTGTAACAGCTAAATCTCCACCAGTTCTCTCCTCCTCCAGGCATGCCAGGTTATTGCTTTAGATATGTGTAAGCATAGCAAGCTGCAACACTCCAATAGAGAAATGTACTCCTAACAGCTTCTGGAACTTCAGTCTCAATATATTCATTCTGTAGAGACAATTCTTCCAGCAGGAGCATAAACAAGTCCTGATTTTTACTTACTTATTAAATGAGTTGAAAGTCTCTTGAACACCATACAGAAAATAGGTTTAAATCTCTTTTGTGTCTCTGCTGAAATTCAAGACTGCTTAGCTTTGAAGTTAATCCTACAGTTGAAGAACAAGCAAATAAAGATGTCACATTCTGCTTACTGATGCTGTAGTCTCTGAGGCCATGATACTGGGACAGGGTGATGGTTTATTTGCAGCTAGGCCATGATGATTAGAGGGGAGGGATTGTTCTCATGCTTTCTTCATAACTATGATTTGCCATTTCTGCACATCAGTGCTAGTGTCTTTTAGGGTGTTTATCTAAACTCCTGGAGTTGCAAACATGCTTAGAAAAAGCAATGCAAATTCAGCTAATCAATTAATAAACATCTTTCTAGGCATAAGAGGGTTTGTAGTCTAGTCATGGCACAACATTTAAACTTTTGAATGTTTAGCTCCAGCTTTGGATGGAAGAACAGAAGAGACAACTCCCTGCAGTAAATTTTACCTGTATATTTGTTTGCTTGTGTATGGGGGAGATGTTCTGGATTTAATAAATATTATTTTGTTTTAATTTGCTTGTATAAAGAGCTTTTCAATTTCCTTCTATAGGAAGAAAATGGCCCAAACTACTGCACCAGCAACATCCATCGAAGAGGAGGATACCTCTTGTAGCAAACTGGTGGTTACATTCCTGATGTCAGCACTCGAGTCAATGGTTAGTAGAGAAATTAAGTAGCTGGGTCATAACTCTGTCTTGGCATGTGCAGGGCGGCACCAATATATCTCCTCCTGCTGGGGAGCTGGAAAGGTGTGATGCTGTATTTTTGTCTTGTTGTGTGCCATCCAATCAGCTGTAATTTTGGCTCTTTGCTTACAGAAAATCATGCTAACAGCTTCTTGCCTCTAATTTTGTTTCTTGGTGTGGTTGCTTGGTAGTTTTAAAAATTGTTTTGTCAGCTGGGAAGTACTTCTTCCTTGCTGCAGTAGAGCATGATTGAAAGGCAAGAGTATGTTCTGGGCATTCTGATCTGTAATATAGAGTGAATAAATGGTCTAGAAACTCATGCCTTGTCCACAGCTGTTGAACAAACTCAAAACTTGATCAGAATACACCTTTTTTAAGTTGCCACATCACCAGTCTTGTAGCAGTTACTCAATCACTACATGGCAGGGTTTAAGGCTGGCCAGGGCTGTGAGAGGAAACAGTCTGTGCTGTTTCCTTAAAAGCACTGTCAAGGATTTGGTTCTTTCAATTTGCTTTCTTAAATGATGAGCAGGAACAAACATTTTCTTTTCAGCAATGGAACTTTGAGTGAGGTGGTTATAATGTAAGTGATTCTAAGCCTCTTTTCCCAGTGGATATGTTCAGTTCCTAAAGGCTTTGTGTCCTTTTTCCTCTCATGCTGCAGTTGTTGGTGTCTATGTGGGTTGCAGGAAACACTGATCTGAGTTTGTGAGAGAAACTGACTTCTTGTGATCATTTCCTTATGACCTCACTGATTTTCTTAGGGTCTTTGCTCTCT
Source organism: Semnornis frantzii (assembly GCA_013399775.1). NCBI lineage: Eukaryota > Metazoa > Chordata > Aves > Piciformes > Ramphastidae > Semnornis > Semnornis frantzii. The sequence continues at coordinate 3,777 of VWYK01046271.1, read as the reverse complement.
CCTTGTGCCTCAGGCTTCCTGCCTTTCTTCCTTGCCAGAAATTTCCCCCAGTGGAACACGCACAGGTGTTCACTGGGAAGGCACAGTGCTTCTGCTCAGGAGGAGTTCACCTGAGCCTGGGCACAGCTGAGAGTACAGGGCAGACTGCAGCAGCCTTCCTGCTTGCAGCCACACCTTCCTGAACAGAACATGGTGTGTGAGAAGCTGTCAGTGAACAAAAATCCAGTACACTCTGTTGAAAGTTACAATTAAGACACTCAATATGATCCTGTTAACAGGGAAGTGATAACTTCACATGGATTGATGTCACAAATAATTTTAATTAAAACCAGAGTCTAGACAAGGCTATAATTTCACTTAATGCATCTGCAGTGCTTTAAAGAGTCCTCCTGAGAAACATTTTAAATGTATAAATTACCCTTTGCTAGTGGCTGATATGTTACAGTATCTTCTGAAGGCTGGCTGCTGGCAGCAGAAGTAATAACTGGTTTACATGGTACCAGATACATTTTTGTTGACTGTCCTCTTTACTAATAAAAGCTTTTTTTTTCCCCTTTCTTTAGTGTAAAGAACTTGCCAAGTCCAAAGCAGAAATTGCCTGTATTGCTGTATTTGAAGCAGAAGTGTTCATAGCTGGAACAGAGAAAGGAAGAACCTTTATCAGCTGTAGGAAAGAACTTCAGAAGGATTTTGTTAAATACTGTAAGTTTCAGTGTTACTTTTTTAATGTATATTTCCCAAGCTGCATGATGCTGAAGTTTGGGGAGCAAAGATTTGTATCTTGTGGCTAATTGATCTGATTACACTGACTATGGAAAAAAAATAGCTGTTTAAGAGCATAACAATCATCAGTATCAATGGTCTTGCTTGCAGTGTTCTTTCAGCTGTGGCTGGGAACATGCATTTTTTTTCTTAGCTCTTGTGACAATCTAGTCCAATATGAAGCATTAAACTACACCTTCACAGCATGTCCTGTATTTGTTAAGGAATGTTAAATTATCTCATCCAAGGCTTTTTTCCACTTGTGAAGGCTGGACAGGACATTGAACAGGTAGTGGACTCCTCAAATGGTTCTGGTTCTTTAGATCACTTCATACCTTGTTAATACAGATGCACATTTTGGACAAGATAATATTTTTAAGTGGCTTTTTTTGTATCACTGTTACTTAGTAGGCAGAAATTTGTATCTGTACCATAATAACTTAGAATTACATCTGCATTACTTTGGTGCTCCTTTAAGCACATCTAAGGTGTGGGGTTTGTTTAATTTATTTTTTTTTTTTATAGTGAAACTTTTCCGTTCATAAAACACAGCCCATTGAGTATTGGATGGGAATTTTAGGAGTTAGGTTTTAAAATAATATGGGGAAGCCTTTCTGTGTGCTTCTTGGGAAAGTGTGGATGGGCACTGCTTAACCAGCAATGAAAGGTATATTTGCCTCCCTAGGAAAAGGGAGAAGATGCAGGTTGAGAGTGAAGTATGGGAGAAGAATCAGCCTGGCTTGACTGGCTAAACACAGCTGCTTTCCAATCAGAAATTAGTCTGTAACATAATAATTTACTCCTAAAAATGCTTTTGCTGCTAGGTAAAATTCTGGAGGTATTTGCTTTGTGATCATTTGTTTGTGGTGGAGCTCTGGATTTTTGCTGCTGTCCTGCTCACTTGGACAGTCAGTTTTCTGTGCACAAAGGTAGAGTTACTCTAAGGAAAATACACTGTGGCTCTGTGCCATGGGAAGCTCTGGCTTAACATCTATACTTGTGCTTGGCTGTATCAGATGTGATTTCATGTGTTTAAACCTGACATTGAATCTGCTAATCCTGATCCTTTATTCCAGTTACAAGGTATTTGCTCTTGGGCAGTGTTTGGTTCTGCTAATCCTGATCCTTTATTCCAGTTACAAGATATTTTCTCTTGGGCAGTGTTTTTGTACTGTCAAATGGATGAAGTTGAACAATGTCCACTTCCAAAATGATGTTTTCATTGCTTCTTGCAGTGCATCCTGGCATGGATCTATGTGCATAAACCAACTAACCTCAGTCTTAAGGATAGATGTTTCAACTCTTATCTCTGTTCTGCATATACAAAATAGAAAGTGATTGAAATTTAAATCTAAAATTAAAAAGCTTTTGGGGATCCCAAAACTGAACACAGTTCAGTTAATTTAGCAAGCAGTTACAACCACAATAGAAAGAGTCCCCTAAAAACTAGAGAGGAGGCAGAAAAAGATGCAAAATAGGGATTAGTGCTTACAATAAACAGACTACAATGTGAATGCTTTAAGAGACTGGGAGAGCAGAAGCATGGAGTGCTGGGGGCAGTCACAATGTGTGTAGCAAAATGTCCTAGCTTTCCAGCAGGAACATCTGAAGCTTCATGCCTTTTATTAAAAAAAGATATCCCAGAGCTTCAGCCATCAGGGCACTGCAGACATCTTTACAGCACCCTAAGGAGATGGGGACCCCCAGAACCAACTTGCAGTGCTAAGGTTTTACAGAGGCTTTTTTGTTGTTTTTTTCACCAACTTACCCCACTAGGAACCTCCCTGGAGGTGTTCAAGGCCAGGTTGGAGGAGGCCTTGAGTGAGCTGTACTAGTGGGAGGTGTCCCTGCCTATGACAGGGGGTTGGAACTGGATGATCCTTGAGGTCCCTTCCAACCTTCCCATTCTATGATTCTATGAAGTGTAGTGAAAACACTGTTAATCAATAGAATTAATCTGTATGTCTCAAGTTTTACATGCCCGCTAGTTTCTCTTGGTTTCTAAGTCAATTAACTCTTTTCCCAAGTTCTCAAAATTAAAAGTAAAAATAATTTGTGTCTATGAGTTTGGAAACTGCCTTTTAAAGAAGTTTATAAGATCACTTTTTGCCTCCTTTCTTCAGGGTGCTTCATTTGTTTCCATCCTCCTCCTCTGTGGCTCTGTAGATGTGTCAGAAGCAGACTCCTGTCCAGATATCTTTCTTTCCTACACAGCTTCAGCTATACCCTGCCTAGTTCAGAGCTCTCTGCTGTTTTTTCTGAGTTTCTCTCAGTTTTGGCTAACTGGTATCCTTTTACAGCCTTACTCTAGAACTTGCTTGTTAGGCTTAATTGTTAGAAAGCTTTCATACTCTGTCTCTTAGCCAGTTAAGGGATATGGAGTTAACAGCTTAAAACACTTGATAAGAAATTTCAGTCCCATTCCAGTGGAGACCACCCATCTCGTTCCCTCAGTCACAACAAACAGAAAATTACTGTAGATAGCTCATCTTTTTGAAATTCCCTGGCTCCAGAATTCTGCCTCAGGTAATTGTCTTTCTTGTGGCTTTTCAGTGATCCTTTGATAATCATAAAATGATTTTTCTTTAACTTGAAGTTATTGTCCCATTTCCTGAGCTGTAAAACCTGGATGGCCTTAAAATGCTCACAGGTGAACTGGGTGGATGCATTATCAAACAAAGCAGAACACTTTCAGCCACACACACATTTACTTTGCCTCTTTCATTGCTAATAGTTATATTCAGAGTGCAATTTTTTCCAAAGCACAGATTTACATTTATTTTATCACAAGTGTTGTCACAGAATAATTTTGGCCCTTAAGTTGCCTTTTTCAGTGTCTCTGCAGGAGTGATATTCATAGTCTTATTATCACTTCTTGGCTTTCTCTGCCTGGGGGTTAAAACTCAACCTGATTGGAAAATCTGATGTTATAAGAGGACTTGTGTAGCATGGGACTGATAGCTCTGCTAGAGGAGTCTTGAGCTCTCTCAGCTTCAGATACATAGAATCATAGAA
>VWYK01046269.1:0-20164 GCA_013399775.1 Semnornis frantzii | reverse complement strand
TGCCCAGATGAATCATGGGCCCAGTACCAGTGTGAGAAAGGGTAGACTCTAATCTTTACTTCCAACTGCATACCCACACATTCTGGTGGGGACCATCCATGCAAGAGGAAGAAGGAAGAGCTAAAAAGTGTGCTTGCCTAATGGTCCAACGACAGTGGTAGAGATACCACAGCATGGGTGTTTTCCTCTGCTGGCAGTCTTCTGGAAGCAAGTGGGAATTTCAGAGTCTTAACTGTCTCCCAGTTGCCTCTGGAAACACAAACCAACAGGATTTCAGAAGTGAGAGGAGTAGCTGCCTAGTTTAGCAGTACAGAACGTGCTTGTCTGTGCAAACTATTTTGATATCGCTGCAAAAATGTGTTTGTTTGATCTTAATTTTCCTGACTTTAGTGATTAAGACTCAATTTATTAGCAAAGAAATTGGCTTTGATTTGCTTTAGTGTACAAACCAACAGATGATGTTGCTGCAAAGTGGAAATCAAGTGTATGTTCTGCTACTGAGGAAAAAAAATCAATGGTTGGAAGAGGTTATGACATTTTTGGTGTCTCCATGGTTCAGCCTTTGATAATTAAGGGATTTATTGAAGCATTATTGAGCATTTTACATTTCTAATTTCTTTTAAATTGTTTCAGGGCCAAAATGTCCAGTTGGCATGGAATATAAGGAGTGTGTATCCCCCTGTGCCAGAACCTGCCAGAGCCTGAACATCAATGAAGTGTGCCATGGACAATGTGTTGATGGCTGCAGCTGCCCTGGTAATTTATTTATTTGGGTTATTTACAGAGAAATAATTGGCAGTGCTGCTACCTGTTTTATTAGAAGGGGGGCTGTGTTTTCTCGTAGACTGTCCTGAAGCCAGATACTCTTTTCTGGCACCGTGCCCTATAATAAACTAGCTTCTACAATGCTTGGATACTCACTTCATGAAAGGGCCATTTTTGAGAGCCAACTGAAAAAGTAAATGTTTCAGTGAAAAATCAGCACCATCTCATACTCCAGGATTGCCTTTCTTGGAGAAACACTGCTTACCACTGACACGTCGAGATCCCTGCCGAACTGCTTTTGCTTAGTTAGAGAAATAAAAGAACAGAGAACAGGCTGAAGGAGTTTCTTACAGAAACTCATTAAGTGTAGAGTTCACATTCCAAAGGACTTCACTTATTGAATCATTTGTACAGGAGCTTGGATTGGCTTCAAGGGGGAGTCTAACCAACACAGTCTTTCTCTGTCTGTTGTGTTTGAGGTAACTGTAGGAAGATAGTTTTTATTCTTGATTGCAAAGCTCCTTAGGCTGCCATTTGTAACTTTTTGGGTTGTTTGCCTTTTTTTTTCTTCTTTTTTTCTTTTGGGCAGTGTGGTTTGTTGTTCAAGAAAAAAGCCAAACAAAACTGATTTTTGTTTGTTTGGCTTTTTTTATTGATTTCTTGTTTTGTTTGTTCATTTTTTTGGGTTTTTTTTTTTTGGTGGTTTGGGGGGTGGTTTCATAGGGGGGCTGGGGGTTTGGTATTTGGTTTGTGGTTTGGAGGCTTGGCTTGGCAATGGGTTGGGGTTTTTGCTTGACTTGGTGGTGGTTTGAGGTTTGGGTTGTCTTTTTTTTTTTTTTTCAGTGAGACTCTCTGCATTTCACCCTTCCAATCTGGACTTTGTGCAAATATACAAAGTATTTACAGCCCCCTTGTACAAGATAAGAAGTGTAATGAGTGTAATGGAAGCTTACTGAGAACACAACTTGATTTCCCAAACAAGGCAATGATGACAGCATCAACCTCATTTGAGGAGTAGTTGTTGCATTCAGACCTTAGTTTCAGAGCTGTCAGCCTTTTACTGGAGGTTCAAAGCTGTCTCTCTGTGGTAGAACCTGAAAGGATGCACATGGTCATGATTGACATAGCTAAACACAGGAGCTTGCTTTGTTGTGAAGGATCTAGCTGTTGTATTTGAGCTCCTAGGAGTGTTGGGAAAAGCTGAAGGGGATGAACCCTCTGACTGAGCAGGGACTCTTGCCATATTCTTCAACTGGTAGTTGCACTGGTCAGTTCAATACAGGAAAGGTCTAAGAGGACAGGAATAGATAAATGGAGAAATAGGTCATCAGAAAGGGTACTGCATGAGGACCAAGTAGATTGGTAGAAGGGACTGTATGTGAAAAGAAATAATGATCATCAGTTCAAAACTTTTGCTGTTGTTTGGTGCGCAGTCAAGAGGGAAGAACTTTGCTTTGAGTTTTATAGAGAACCCAGGAGGATCTGACAGAGGAATTTTGGATTTAGGGTGAGGATTAGACCTTCCCTTTGGTTCCCTTCACTGCTCTGAGAGGAAAAGGATCTGCTCAGTAAATGTCTCAGGTATTTTTGCTTACATGCAGCACACAGCTACTTTAATTGCTGTAAATAGAGTTACAATTGCCAGGGGAAAAAAAGGGTGGACATTCTGTTGTCTCTTGTTCTCCAGAGACCTTACACCACTCTTAAGTTCTCAGATCTTGTTTTATCTCCCACTAAGAGGATTTTCTCCTAGCAAAGGTGTTTCCAAGCAGCTCTATGGGAAGAATGGGAGAAAGAGACCTTACCTTGTCAGCAGTGACTGCTGCTGCCAGGACAAAGTGCCAAAATCTCTGCAGGCAACTGGAGGGAGTCCCTCAAAGAGGAGTGGAAGAGGTTTCCAGCAAACAAAATGTTTTGCCACAGCAACTCTTTTGAAAACAAAAGAATATCAACTACCTCTTAACATGGAGATCTCAGGGAAACTTGTTCTTTCTACTTGTGCTAGCCTGTGGTGCAATCTCAAATGAGTCTGGTAACTCTGCTATTCCTCCACTTATCCTTTTAAGAGGAATTCTGTATGGAGTGGGTAACTGTAGCTGTGTAACATGGAAACCTCAGTAACCAGATCCAAGATAGGGAGTTAGCCCTTTCCCTTTTTGTGCTCCTGCAGAAGCTGAGAAGAGAAGCCACATCTCTACATGACAATGTTTCCTTCAGACTCTGTGATGGTTTGGGAGTTCCCCCGCCCCCCCACACTTTGAAATGACCCAGGCTAGACTCTCAGCCAGAGCTGGAAGTTAAGAGATGAAGCTATATTTACAGCTCAGCACAATATACAAGCAAATATATACAGTATATACAGGAATATTTACAGAAATATACAAGTTTAAGGTAATACAGACACACAACTCCCCTCCCAGAAATCAGAGACCCCAGGAGGGGCTCCTGACCACCCTTCCACCTTCTCCCCACTCCCACACCTTACCCCAAGGTTTGGCTTACGCGCAAGGAGGATCGGCCGGGGAGGATTAGAAGAAAAGTGGTTAGTGAAGTTATTCAACAGAGAGGAGAAGCCAGAGCTGCTAGCCCAAGACCCAAGCAGCAAGCAAGTCCCTCGTGACCCAGACTGCCAGCTCGAGAGACTCTTATCTTCTTTGTTATGGTTTCCTTATACCTAAACGTCACAGCAAGCCTCTGAGTGAAGTAGACATCGCCACTGTTTTCCTTCACAGCCTACAGTATAATTTTTCTCTATTAAAAATATTCCAATTAGCTCAAACCAGCACAGACTCTGACAGACTTTTATGCAATATTTTTTATTTTTTTTTTGCTTTTCCCTCCCTACCTTGTCTCTCATCCTTTTACAACACATACAAAACCTGTCTGGATGTCCTTTACTGCTGTATTTTTCCAACAGTCAGCTTTCTAGACTGACTGTCTGATCAACCTTGACTGACATGTATGCTCTGTTTTGGACTGGGCACTTGTTCAGCAAATGGCTCTTCTGAGAGAAGCTCTGTTCGGTAGATGTGAGGGAGAGGTAGCACTTGGGAAAAATGGGACTGGGACCAGGACTAGGGGGCAATGGGGACTGGGATCGAAACTGGGAATGGAGGGGAATCAGGATTGGGGCTGGAGGGAATAGAGACTTGGAGGGAATTGAGGTTGGGACCAGGTACTAGAGGGGAATTGGGCCTGGAACAGGAGGGGAATCCTTTCACTAGAAGGAAAGTAGACACCAACCCCCATGAGGCTTTTTGATAAGCCTCCATTTTAAATTTTTTTTAAAATTTTTTTTTTTAATTGCTGTCTGTGACCCACTGTGGATAATAATGCATGTGAAGTCCTGCCCAAGTGTCTGAAGAACTAGTAAACCTGATTGTATTTATGTTTGTGTCCCTCTATGTGTGTGTGCGTGTGAAATGTACATCTGCTACTACCTGATTTTATCCAGAGGGGAAGCTCCTTGACGGTGAACAGTGCATTGAAACCTCCGACTGCTCCTGCATCCACTCTGGCAAACATTATCCTCCTGGCTTCACCATCTCCCAGGACTGCAACTCATGGTAAACTCTGTGTTGCTCTAATGTGGTTATGTTGCTCTAGATAAATACTGTCCACTGGTTAGTGACAGGTGTAGATGGTTTTGTTTTTTTTTCTTCCTGGAAATCACAGAATCATTCAGGTTGGAAAAGACCCCCCTGATCACCAAGTTCAACTGATATCCCTACTCTACAAAGGTCACCCTTAAACCATACCCCCAAGTACCACATGCAAACTTTTAAACACATCCAGAGTCGATGACTCAACCATCTCCCTGGGCAGCCCATTCCAATGCCTGACCACTTGCTGGGAAAAAATGTTTCCTAATGTCCAGTCTAAACCTTCCCAGTCACAGCTTGAGGTCATTCTCTCTTGTTCTATCATTAATTACCTGTGAGAAGAGACCAGGATCAGCCTCTGCATGATATCCTTTCAGGTAGCTGTAGACAGCCATGAGGTCTCCTCTCAGCCTCCTCTTCTTCATATTAACCATCCCTAGCTCTCTCAGTCGTTCTTCATAAGATTTATTTTCCAGGCCCTTCTCCAGCTTTGTTACCCTAAATATCCCTCTAGTTTCAAAATGTCTTTCATTGGCAAAGGAGCTGCTCTCTTACTGGAAATGCAAGTCCCTTCCCAGAATCGAGCTGCTCACAGAGACAAAACCAGCTCTGCTTTTAAAGGGATATTAGCTAGAACAATGTGAGGGTCATAGTCTTTCAAACAGCGCAGAACTACCTGTTTCCTGTGGATAAGGCTGAGCAACAGGTTCCCATGTCTGGTTAGTGTCAGCAGTAGTGTGTTTGCTTTGATTTCTTATGTTTATTTAACCTCCACCCCCCCATTTCTTTCCAAGAGGAGGTAGCTTGGAGCTTCATGCAAAGCTAATGAATCTTCCCAGCTGCATGGCTTGGGGTTTTTCTTTCTTCACTTATGATTACCAGGGTGATGGGGAAGGCTAGCTGCCTAAAGAAAGGAAGGGGCATGAGTAATGTGTTCCTGATCTGGATTTGTGTAAATGCCCAGATGTTTCAATCAGACTACCGAAGGACTTAGTGAAGGCCACCGTATGCAGAAGAAAGTTCCATGCATCATGACTGTTAATCAGACATTTTTTGTGACCTGCAACATGTGTCATGGGATAAGAACCATAACTATGACATTAGCATTTTGTTGTGGGGTTTTGGGTTTGGTTTGGGTTTTTTGTTTGTTTGTTTTTTCCTCTGGAGCTGTCTTGTAGCTTTGAGCTTGACCACACTGCTCAACCTTAGTGCTCTTGGGAGATCAGGGCTGCCTGATCAGACTCTGTTGTTAGAAAATACTTCCTGTTAATCAAATTTTATACTGCTGTGCAGAATGTCATTCCACCAGCTCTTCATTTACCATCTTTGATAAACTGACCCCTCACAAATAGTTTTCAAAGGCCGGGGTAGTTAAAGGAACACTGTTCTGTGCTGAACTTGAGGCTGTGACTTGGAGTGGTATGGTCAGTGCTGGGCTCCCATTGTAAGAGAAGTTTAAGGACTGGAGAGAGACTCGTGGAGGATACTGGATGATCGTAGCAGGGGAGTTTGTGATGCAAGAAGCAACAAAGGGAAAACAGATTTGTTTAAAGGCTACTGGAGGAACTTCCACTGTCTGAAGGGGGAGTTATGAAAAATAGAGAGCCAAGTTCTTCTCAGAGTTAAGTAGTGAAGGAGCATGAAGCAATGAACACAAGTGGCAGCAGGGGAAATCCTGTCTAGACACAAGAAAAAATCTACTCAGAGAGGCTGTGGAACCTCAACCTAGAGATTTCTAAACTCAGCTGGGTGCTGTCCTTAGTTGACTGACCTAGCTTTGAAGTTTCCTTCTTGGAATTGAGGTTTTTAATATGTGATTTTTTCTGAAGGTCCCTTCAAACTTTTGATGACTGGACTCAATGGTCTAAAAGGTCTTTTTCTGCTGATTCTGTGATTTTTTTGTTGTTTTTTTTTTTGCTTTGTTTTCCTTTGAAAATCAAAATATTGTATTAAGAGAGAAACCTTGATAACTGCATTTAAAATTCATTCTACATCAGTGGTTAAACTCTATTTAAGATGGAACCTTGGTGAAACCAGAAGCCTCTTGGCTTTTGCAAACATTCCAGCTCATATTACCAGCAGTTGCAGTTGAATGATGTTAATAAGGGATGGATAACTTCACAAACAAGGGTGTGGGAGATGAAAAGGACGTTGGAGATTGGTTTAATTTTCCCTGAAATAGCAACCTATGTTTCAATTGTTTAGCAAAAAGTTGCAACAGAAGTTTGAACTCTCGTGTCCTTGCCTAACTTGTCCTGCTTTGTTTCCCAGCATCTGTAGACATGGCACCTGGATCTGTGGCAATGGGGAATGCCCAGGTATGTTGGCTTCTTCTTTTCAGGTTTTGACAAGTCAGTATATATGTATAGAACCTGTGAGAAGAGGTGTATGTATATATATAGGTATGTGTATCTATTTATCTCTATATATATAGTGTTGTGTGTGTGTATGTATATATATATAGAGAGAGAAGTATACAGAAGAGAGGTGTGTATGTATATATATAAAATTATTTTTTTCCACACAAAAAGTGAATCTTTGTTCTTCCTTGCTCCAGTACAATCCAGATGGGATCACAGGATGTTAGGGGTTGGAAGGGACCTCCACAGATCATCAAGTCCAACCTCCTGCCAGAGCAGGACTGTAGAATCTATCTGAGATCACACAGGAACACATCCAGACAGGCCTTGAAAGGCTCCAGAGAAGGAGACTCCACAACCTCTCTGGGCAGTCTGTTCCACTGCTCTGTGACCCTTACAGTAAAGGAGTTCTTCCTTATGTTAAGATGGAACTTCCTGTGCTGTTGTTAACATCTGTTGCCCCTTGTCCTGTCACAGGGCACAACTGGGAAGAATTTGTCTCCTCCCTCTTGACCCCCCAGCCCTCAGATATTCACAAACATTGATTAAATCCCTTCTCAGTCTTCTCTTCACCAGACCAAACAACCTCAGGTCCCTCATAGGGCAATGCTCCCTTTGTAGCCCTCTGGACTCTCTCCAGTCGATCCCTGAACTGGGCAACCCAAAACTGAACACAATATTCCAGGTGAGGTCTTACTAGGGTAGAGTAGAGGGGGTGGAGAACCTCACTCGATCTTCTGGTCACACTCCTCTTAGTGCCCCCCAGGATACCATTGGCCTTCTTGGCCAACAGGGCACGTTGCTGTCCCATGGATAGCTGCTTGTCCACCAGCACTCCCAGCTCCTTCTCCACAGGGCTGCTTTCCAGCAGGTCATACTTCTGAATTCTTGTGAGACAAGACAGGCATTATGCTGTATGGTTTATGTTTGGTGACAAGCTGTTCCTTTTTGCTCACTTAGTTTACCAGGATGTAAAGGTTTGTATGTTGAGAGAGTTGGCTTTCAAGGAGATGAACACTGCTGGACTTCTTTGAGATACTGTTTCCTCTCCGATTGCCTGAACTAACATAACTTTGCTCATGGGATAAATTGAAGTTTTGGGAGTATATTGGATCAGTCCTGAATACCCCACGAGTTTGGGCTCTAACTGAAGGAACTCCGTCCCCAGGGAGAAGGTGGCAGCCCTGTCTTCCACGGGTAGTGGCAGACTGGAGTGGCACCTTTGCAGGTGTTCTTATTCTCCTCCCTCCTAGTCTACCTCCCAGATGCAGCAACTGGTGGCTACTGTCTCGGTTGTGTGGGTTTTTTTTTGAGAGATGTGGCTTTTAATGCTGTGCATGGGCCAGCAAAGTGCCAGCTTCCTTATTTTCTCCTGCCTAGGTCTTTACTTCATCCTGTCCCACTTCCTGCACTATGTTTAACCATGGAAAGGTCTCCTTGACCTGAAAGAGCATTTGACTCTTGTGGTGTTGTATATAGAAGTCTGTAGGGAGACAGCTTGACTCTTATTCTTCCTTGCTTTGGGAAACTGAGTGGAAAAGCAGAAGGGATGTGAAGGAGACGTTATGGCAGGATAGGAAAAGGGGCTTTGGTGTTTGTTCTGGGCTTTTTGAGATGATGCTGCGCTATCCTTGCAATGTAGGAGAGGTGTCACAGCCTATTAAAAGCCTTTCTATTAACATTAAGCTTATGTGACCCATCAGTGTTCTGTTACCTCCTGCTTTAGACTGAAAGAGCACTTACCTCCGAACGTCAGCAGTGACAAGAGACAGAATGCAATTGTTCAAAATAGAAATAACAGCTTTATGTACGTAGATTAATAAAAGCTGAAGGGAGTTCCATTGGGTTTTTTTTTGTTTACTGACGTATTTGTCAGATTGATGACAGCAAGCTAAGTGGTGCTGTTGATATGCTAGAGGGATGGGATGTCATCTGAAGAGACCTGGACAGGTTGGAGAGGTGGCCTGAGGAGATACTTGTGAGGCTTGATAAAGCAAAGTACAAGGTCCTGCACCTAAGGTGAGGAAAGCCTAGATATCAATACAGAGTGGGGGATGATGAGATTGAGAACAGCCCTGCAGCCCTGAGGATGCTGGAGGAATGAGAAACTGACCAATGGGAACCTGGGCTGCATCAAAAGCAGCATGGCCAGAGATGGAGAGTGGGGATTCTGCCACTCAGTTCTGCTGAGACCTCAGCTGCAGTGCTGAGTCCAGCTCTGGAGCCCTCAGCACAGGAAGGACATGGACCTGAGGGAGCAGGGCCAGAGAAGGGGCATGAAAATGATCAGGGAGCTGGAGAATCTCTGTTGTAAAGACAAGCTGAGGTAACTGGGGTTGTTCAGCTTGGAGAAGAGAAGGATCCAGGCAGACTTAACAACAACCTGCCAGTAGCTGAAGGGGCTTTACAAAAAGGCTGCAGAGGGACTGTTTACTGAGGCCTACAGGGACAGAACAAGGGCAATGTTTTGAAATGAGAACAAAGCAGATTTAGACTGGATGTGAGGAACAAGTTCTTTTACATGAGGGTGCTGGAACATTGCAACAGGTTACCAAGAGAGGTAGCTGAGGCCCCATGCCTGGAGATGGTCAAGGTGAGGCTTGCCAAGGCTTTGAGCAACCTGCTCTAGTGGAGGATGTCCCTGCTTGACTGCAAGGGGATTGGAATAGAGGAGCTTTGGAGGTCTCTTCCAACTCAAACCGTTCTGATTCTGTGAAAGATTATTTTCTGTCTTGCAGGAACAAATTGTCTAGCTGTGAGCTTGGTGACAAAGTTGGGCTGAGTGTCCAGCTGCATTTCATGCTTCAGAAGGCAGAGCTGTATCAGCCCAGTAGCAATAGCTGGCTGTCACTAGCAAGAAGCTCTCAAGCTGATACCATAATTATATTAATTATGAAGGAAGGAGGTTTCAGGAACTCTCACGGGATGCATTACACCAAATGGAGTAGACAGAGTGACCCATAAGAAGAGATTTTCCCCAGGGAGCAAATTTCCCTTCTAGGAGTAATACCAAAGGGCTGGAACTTATTTTGGGTAGTGGTGCCTAGCTCTGCTTGCTGCCATCCTGTCCTCTTGGCTCCTAACTGCAGAGAACATTCTGGAAATCAAACTTTCTTTAAATCTCTTCTCCACACCTGACAGCCAGTTAATTGACTCTGAGGTTGACCAGAATAATTCTTGTTTTACACTTGTCCGAGTTTAATTGAACAGAGGAGATTTTCCAGGGTGAGGCAATAAATACAAAACCTTCTTACTCTACAGTGGATGACAAAGATCCAGCAGGTGCTGGAACTCTCTTAAGGCAAATCAGAGCTGTGCAAGGTTGAGAATCCTCAGAATCTCTAAGGCTGTGCTTTAGCAAAGGCTGGTTTAAAGTAGTTAATGGCGATTATTATGTTGAAGAGGGAATCTTCTGCTTGATGTTCATTAGATCTTATGTCTTACACAAAGGCAGTAAGGAGAGAATAACTCGCAGGGTTCACCTGCCAGCTTGAAACACTTAACCTTTCTCCATCCTTTGTCAGTGAATTGTCAATGTAGCCTTAGTACCTGAAGTTTGCTCTGGACAGGGAGGTCTCTACCCACCTTGCTTACCATGAGAACCATCTCTGCATGTGACAGTCTTAGGGTGAGGGGATTGAGTTTGCAGATGACATTAAGTTGAGCAGGCGTGTGTTTATCTGCTCAAGGGTAAGAAGGCTTTTGCAGGTTAAATCAATGGACTGAGGTCAATGGAAAGAGATTTAGTAAGACCAAGTACTGGGTCTTGCACTTTGGGCACAACAACTCCAAGCAATGCCACAGGCTTGGGGCGCAGTGTGGCTGCAAAGCAGCCTGGTGGAAAAGAATTTGGAGGTGACGGTGGATGGCTGAACATGAGCCAGCACTGCACAGGTGGCCAAGAAGGCCAAGGGCATCCTGGCCTGTACCAAACCCAGTGTGTCTAGCAGGAGCAGGACAGTGATAGTGCCCCTTTACTTTGACCTGGTGAGGCCACAACTCAAGTGCTGGGTTCAGTTCTGGGTGCCACAGGATAAGAAAGACATTGAGGGGCTGGAGGGTGTCCAGAGAAGAGCAGCTGAGGGAGCTGGAGTTCTTCAGTCTGGAGAAGAAAAGGCTGAGGGGAGATCTCATTGCTCTCTACAACTACCTGAAAGGAGGTTGGAGTGAGGCTGGTGTTGGTCTCTTCTCCCAAGTAACCAGAGACAGGATGAAAGGAAATGGATTTGAGTTGTGCCAGGGAAGTTTAGGCTGGACAGGAGGAAAAACTTCTTGAGTGAGAGAGTGGTGAGGGGTTGGAAGAGGCTACCCAGGGAGGTGGGGGAGTAGTCTTCGCTGCCAACACCTATCTGGATCCATTCCTCTGACCTAATTTAGGCAGGGGCATTGGACTGGATGATCTTTTGAAGTCCCTTCCAACCACCAACACTCTGATTCTGTGACTATACTGAATTTCAGGGACCACTGAGGTATATACTACAGGAGAATCCAATCCACTTTAGTTGAGGGAGCTGCACTGTTTGATGTCCATTATTCTCCCTTCCAAACACTCCTTAGTTTTTGTTCTGTAGGCATCAATTCCAGCTCCTGAGCATGATTTACAAGAGATTCACCAGCTTTGGTCTGTGCCTCTGTTACTATTGTAATGACTTGCTGGAATCAACAGTGAGATAAGCATCTCTCTGTTCCTTCCTGGTCTACAGGGAACTTTGTCCTTGTGCAACCTGCTCCACTGGCTTGCTCTTCCCCCATAATGGCTTTGGGGGAGAGGGGGTGGGGAGTGGTGGTGGTGTGGAATTGGGTAGGATTTTGCTTGTGGTTGGCACCAGGGTGAATAATGGCTTTCTGTATTTCCCAGGAGAATGCTCCGTCACTGGCCAGTCCCATTTCAAAAGCTTTGACAACAAGTACTTCACTTTCAGTGGCATTTGTCAATACTTACTTGCCAAGGACTGCCTGGACAATTTCTTCTCTGTGATCATCGAGACCGTGCAGGTAACAGCAGCCTTGGCTGGTGCCTCTGAGCATGCTCTTGGGAGGGACTGGGAAAGGGTGTGGGAGTTTGATCTGAATTGCAGATGCTCAGGCCAACAGAAGTAATTTTCCTATGGAAACAGTTTAAATAACAGATGCAGTCTTTCTTCCTTAGTTAAGTGTTTTACTTCTCCTCACTGCCATTCCCAGGAGCCTACCTGGAGACAGAGATCTGCCAGAAGGTTTGTTGAACAAGCCCTTGCTGCCTCTTTGCCAACTGAACAAACAAATAAAACCAAGGGTGAGCCCCTTGCAAAGCACCCTGAAGGCTGCTGCCTCACTACTGCATGGGGAAAAGATATTTCCTCAGATACAGTGGAGGGCACACTGGCAGAGTGGTGCTTTGGGTTGCTTTCCATGAAGTCACATTGCCTCCTGATTTTCTTTCACTGATGAAGCCACTCAGCAGCTCCTGACCTTCTTTGCTGTCTCCCTTGAAGGATGAGAGAGGCAGCTGCAAGTCACTGAATGGAGACAGCTGGAGAGAAGCAGGAAAAGAAACCAAGCCAGCAAAGGGGAAGGAAGTAGACCCTGGAAGGGGTGTCACAGAGAGGTTAACCCAGTCATTAAATTAATTGACCAGTTGCTCGTGAACTAACTTGGGAAATGAAAAGGGCACTGATTTGAGCAGATGGGAGGAAAAATGACAGAGACAGAGAAACTGGAGGTGGTGAGAGGTGTGACAGTCAGGAGGTTGAGAGGCCTACCTTATGGGACATTACCACCAGAGAGGCTTTCTGGAGAACTGGGGCATGACAGCACACACCTCCTATGCCTGTACCCTACCTTAGAAAGCTCTGATAATGCAGCTCTGAGGTCATCTGGGCTTGCAAACTTGTAGAACAAGTTTCCACTGAAACTTCCCTTTCGAAACCAGGGAGGAGACCCAGGGGCCTCCAATCTCTGTTCTTCATCTGCCAAACCCATAGCTGGGAACATAAATAGCACAACAGTCTGGAGGACAGCAAACCACTCAACTCTTTTCTAGGTTGTTGGGCTGTGTGGGGCTGTCCCTTCCTACCCCTGCTGCAGCCTGGGAGATGGGGGCTGGATGTCTGTCACCACCATGGGCTACTCTTAGGGGTCAAATTTGAGGTCTGTGGATGCCTTCCCAGGCTTTGAGATGAGGAACTATCTATTGTTCCCTGGTGCATAATTAGCAGGATAATGGAGGAGAGACTGCTAGGCTGGTGTTTGTGGGATGCAGAAACTACACCCATAAAACCACGCCGATACATCACACCTCCCAAATCAGAGTGTGAAATGCCTTCTGGGGACCTGGAGCTAAGTGACAAGTGAAAGTTTGAGGTTCTAGGCAATGTTTTTTTTTTCTTTCTCTGCAGTGTGCAGAGGATCCTGATGCTGTGTGCACTCGCTCAGCCTCTGTCCGAATCCGGGACATGGACAACAGCATCATTAAAATGAAACATGGAGGAGGAGTTTCGCTGAATGGACAAGACATACAGGTCCCTCTGCTGCAAGGTGTGTTTACAAGGGCTATCTCAACAGTCACTGAAGGAATCCTACTTGCCTTAACCCAGTTCGACCAAAAAGCGCTTTCAATGCCAAATTCACATCTTGCATCACTGATTTGACTTGATTACCTTTGGAGGTCCCTCCCAACCCAGACCATTTTATGGTCTTCTTCTAGAAGCTCTGTCACTTCAGCTTCTCTCCGTGCAGCCAACACGTCTTGCTTCAGCTCCTCTGAAGCCAGCAGAACTAAACAGATCTGATTTGTGAGGTGGGATCTCGACAAGCTCTATGCTTTTAAAAATTATGATTGTTTTTTAACCCAGAATCTTGAAATTCCTGCAGTTGCCTTGTAGTATGTAATCTGAGCTTATGGAGGATGTCCACATACTTTCTTCTAGAGCTCCTGCCTGCTTTAAACCAGATGCAAGGGACACGTTCAGGCAGATGTAAAATGCTGAGCAGGCACAAAACTTGGGAAGTCTGAAGCGGCATTGCTGGCACCCATTGTTTAGCAGACTTGAATGCTCCCTCCTCTCTTGGCCTGTTCATTGTGACTCAACAGTTTCAGGCAATGAAGTACCACAGCCTCTGCTATGGGGATATGCTGAGGGAGTTGGGATTGTTCATCCTGGAGAAGACTCCAGGGGAACCTTAGAGATGCCTTTCAATCCCTGAAAGGATCCTACAGGAAGGCTGCAGAGGGAATTTTCATGAGGGTGTCTGGAGACCAGGACAAGGTGGAATGGTTTGCAGCTGAGGGAGAGCAGGGTTAGACTGGATTTTAGGAAGAGGTTCTTCAGTGCAAGGGTGATGAGAGTCTAGAAGAGGCTGCCCAGGGAGGTTGTGGCTGTCTCCTGCCTGAGGGTGTTAAAGACCAGGTTGGATGAGGTTTCAAGCAGCTGAATCTAGTTGAGAGGTGTCTCTGCCCACGGTGGGGAGGTTGAAGTAGATGATCTCTAAGGTCCCTTCCAGCCTGAGCCATTCTGTGATTTCTGTGATCTTGGCTTGACTGACCGACACTTTGTGGCTGTCCTAAGGTGCCCTCCGTCTCCAGCGCACAGTGAGGGCTTCAGTTCGCCTTACCTATGGGGAAGATCTGCAGATCGACTGGGATGGCCATGGTGGACTCCTAGTGAAGGTACCCTTTCGTCCTTCCTGTTTAATTTCCACTGTTCTTCGCCTCCTCTCTCATCCCACCCAAACGTGTACAAAGACTTTTTTCTTGTCTGAAATGAGAAATTGCTTTGTGTTGCATGCTGGGAATTCCATTCTCTTGCTACCCCCGGAGTAGCATATAGATCCTGTTGTATTCCAGGAACAAACATTTTCATCCTACAGAAGCTTGGCAGTTGGTGTGTGTTTTTTTTTTTCTTTCCCCCACTCCTTTCTTTTTGAGCAGTGAGAACCATTATTAGCTATGAATGGGTTTGTGTTTTGTCCCTCCAAACTGCATTTTTGTTTCATTTGCTTTGACTGTTTTGCCTTAAAGCAATGGATTTCTGCGACTTAAAATAAGGGAAGAGCAAGGCTCCAGGGACACAGTTGCTCATAATTTCCAGGAAAAACCAATTAACTTGTAGAAGATAATGTTACACTCTTCTCCTACTGTAAGGAATGTTTAAAATCATCCTTGATTAACAATTAGGTTTTGTCTGTGCTGCAGAGTGCAGCAGGGCACAGAAATACCCAAACCATGTCTAAAAGAGCTGAGCTGCCAGGAAAGCGAAGTAGCTTCAACAGCAGAATGCTTCACCTAGACACACATGCATGCAAGAAATGGTTTATGTTCATGTTGTAAGGTGCAGAATGTTTTGCTGTGCAGCAAAGTCTTGGAGTAAACTGAGGGAGAAGGGAATTATTATTTACTGTAGAACAGTCTTTTGATAGCTGACAAAATATCATAGCTTCTCCAGGTAAGCCATCTATCATCTTCTTTGCTCATACAACTTGCTGTTTTCTTTTCACTGACGGGTCTCAGGGACTGTCAGTGTTGTCCTTCAGGCTGAATTTACTCTCTTAGGAGTCAGAGTCCACCTGCAGTGTTGCCTCCTGATGTGATGACCTGCAGGCTACAGGTGCAAGTCAGGGAGATCTGTTCCCATGTGGTGCTTGGCTGGCGTGACCTTGTGCCCCTCCTGTTGTGTTCTTCACCACAACCCTGGTATCTTGGAGCCCAACTTGTAATAGAGGAGCTGCAAATATGCCCCACGTTGAGATGGTTTTACTGGCCAAGTTTTGCCAAGGAAGCCAATTTTCTATGCAGCAGGGAGTGCTGCCCTCCATGAACCATGGCAAAAACAGGCTGAGAGAGTTGGGGTTGTTCAGTGTGGAGAGGAAAAGACTCCAAGAGACCTTATTGTTGCCTTCTAGTGTCTGAAGTGGGCCTATAGAAAAGCTGGTGAAGGACTTATTAGGGTACTGATAGGATTGGGGGAAATAAAGCAGAACTAGAAGTGGGTAGATTCAGATTGGATGTTAGGAAGAAGTTCTTCACTGTGACGGTGTCGAGACAAGGCCAGGCTGGATGTGGTTCTGGGCAACCTGATCTACTGTGAGGCGTCCTTGCCCACGGCAGGTGGACTGGAACTGGATGAACCTTGAGGTTCCTTCCAGCCTTGATAATTCTATGATTTTATGATTGCTTTGACACTCTCTTTCTCTGACCCAAAATCTGGCTTGAATATCACATCTAGCAAAGGCTGATGAGAACCAGATAAGTAGTGAATGCAAGAACTGAAAAGGCAACAGATAAGAAAGGGTGAAAATAACTTTAGAAAGCATCAGTAGATTTGTTGTTTTGTTATAGTCTGTATCTCTACACTCCAAGGATCCTAGAAGTTGCTTTTGGGCTGAGAATAATTCAATTCAGTACCTTGGCACCTCTCAGAAGTTTTGACTTCCCTCAGCGTTCAAAGCATTTTTCTGCCTGGTCAGAGCCCCTGATAGCCTGGCAAATTCTTTCTTGCAGTTAAAACAAATCTAATTTTCTGCTCCAGATCCTCTACCCACAAAAAACGAGTGGAGGTTTCTCCAATTGTCTGCATTTATTCCCTTCTGCTCTGATCTCCTTCCATCACTGGGTATCTAAGCATATTTTTAATTACTTTCAGAGAATTAATTTCTACTGGATTCAGAGACTGCCCTGTTGCCTGACAACTGGGGGAAGTGATACGCTTCCATTACCTTGACCAGACTTCTGGTAAAATAGTCCCATGTTCCTGAAGAAGGCGACTCCACTTTCTGTGACCATGTGATGTTTGTGATTCATGCTTCTACTCACACAAATCCAAACTCTAAAATGTTTTTGGGTCATTGTCTGTCTGCAGAATACATGAAAAGTAGCTTCCTTGACCACTGGAGGAACAGGGATATGTATCCTCTAATACTCTAAGGCTATTCCTTCTGATGCTCCCTCTTTACTCTCTGACCACTTGAAAGGGAAGGTGTTCTTCTGAAGGATTTTTTTTTTAGTTGTACAGAAAGCAAATTTTCTTCAAAAATGTGCTTTTCTAACTTGTTTTGGTTCTGTTTTGCTGGTTACTATTGAACAATCACCCTGAAATAACAACCTGCTAAATGCATACAGAGTGGCTGTAGCATTACTCTGCTGAGACCTCACCTGCAGTGCTGTGCCCAGCTCTGGAGCCCTCAACACAGGAAGGACATGGACCTGATGGAGCAGAGCCAGAGGAGGGCCATAAAAATGATCAGGGGGCTGGAGAAGCTCTGCCATGAGGATAGGCTGAGGGAGCTGGAGTTATTCAACCTGGAGAAGAGAAGGCTCCAGGCAGACGTAAGAGCAGCCTGCCAGTAGCCAAAAGGGCCCTACAAGAAGACTGCAGAGGGACTGTTTACTGAGGCTTTCTGTGACAGGATGAGGGCAATCGTTTGAAATGAGAGTAAAGCAGATTTAGCTTGGATGTGAGGAACAAGGTCTTTAGCATGAGGGTGCTGGAACACTGCAACAGGTTGCCGAGGCCCCATGCCTGGAGATATTCTAAGTGAGGCTTCATAAGGCTGTGAACAACCTGCTCTAGTGGAGAAATGTCCCTGCTGGCTGCAGGGAGGTTTGACTAGATGAGCTTTGGGGCTCCCTTCTAACCCAAACCGTTCTCTGATTAAAGCAGAGTCAACTCCCAAGTACAGTTGGTAGTACTTGTGATTGTACCAGATCCTTACTTGTATTGTTCTGAAGAGAACTGTCAGTTGCCAAAAGATATTAACATTGTTGTTGTAGATGTTGCATAGGGGATTTCCTTCTGTTTACCTCTAAGATTAGGGTATTATTTCAGCTGTCCCTTGAATTTCAACAGGAATAAGGCACAGTAAAAAGCAGATCTGCTGACTGGATTGCCACTCCTAGTGCATCACAAGTTTCCCAAGGCAGGATGAAGCTCTGATGTGAGGTAGCTTTAGAAATAGTAGCCTCTATATTTTATTTAAGCGTGTTGAGGGAAGCAAACTTCTCTACCATTAGTTCTGTTTTGTGATAAAACAATGTTAACTTTTTCTTTCCCTTCAAATTCTCTCTTAAAATGTGAAACAAAATCATCTCATGCTATTAAAAATATTCAGCGCCCACTGTTGCCCTGTTCATTTATATGAATGAGGGGGGAAAATAAAGAAAGACTAAGCTTAGTGGTGATCAAGACCCAAAAAAGAAACTGTTTTTCTCCTATCCACCTTTGGTTGCCATCCATAATGATCACTGTTCTGTGCAAAACTTGTCTTCTTGCTGCTGCTAGTAGCATTTTTGTTTTGCTTTGTTGTTAGAAACGCTAGAATGGAATGAGATTGTCTCTGTATTATTTGAATGTGTATTGGAGAACTTCCTTGGCTGTTAAATTGTGTGTGGTTGGTTCTTTAGACAACCTTGCTGTGCAGCGGTGACCTGTCCTGGAAGGTGACCAGGCTCATGTTGTGTCCCTTTTAGTTGTCTCCAGTCTATTCTGAAAGGATGTGTGGGCTGTGTGGAAATTACAACGGCAACCAAGGGGATGATTTCCTTACGCCTTCTGGCATGGTGGAAGCTCGTCTGGAAGATTTTGGGAACTCCTGGAAGCTCAACACAGACTGCCAGAACCTGTTGAAACAAGACAGTGATCCCTGCAGTCTCAATCCTCGTTTAGGTACTGAACACCATCTGAAATTAAAGTGTGATCCTCTGTGTTGCATAGCAAAAACAAAATAAAGAGAAGGGGGGGAAAAAAGAAAAAAAGGTTGGAAAAGACCCCCAGGATTAC
Source organism: Semnornis frantzii (assembly GCA_013399775.1). Taxonomy (NCBI): domain Eukaryota; kingdom Metazoa; phylum Chordata; class Aves; order Piciformes; family Ramphastidae; genus Semnornis; species Semnornis frantzii. The sequence continues at coordinate 1,684 of VWYK01046269.1, read as the reverse complement.
CAAGTCCAGCCTCTATCCCTAAGGTGCACTCTAAACCATATCCACAAGCACCACATCCAAACAACTCTTAAACAAATCCAGGGTTGGTGACTCAACCACCTTCTTGGGTGACACATTCCAATGCCTGTACGCTCTTTCCATGGAAAAAAAAAAATTCCCTTAATGTCCTATCTAGACCTCCCCAGTCACTGCTTGAGGCTATTCTCTCTTGTTCTAATTACTTGTGAGAAGAGCCCAGCAGCAGCCTCTCCACAAGGTCCTTTCAAGTAACTGCAGACAGCAATGAGGTCTCCCCTCAGCCTCCTCTGTTTCATGCTAACCATCCCCAGCTCCCTCAGTTGCTCCTTATTGGATTTCTTCTCCAGGCCCTTCCCCAGCTTCGTTGCCCTCCTCTGCACTTGCTTTAACATCTCCACCTCCCTCTTGTACTGAGGTGCCCATAACTGAACACAGTGCTCAAGATGTGGGCTCACTAGAGCTGAGTGCAAGTTGTAATCTCTCTATGTACTGAGGTGCCCATAACCCAAACAAAACCCAAAAAAACCCACAAACAAAACCTTCAAAGAAAGAGAGACACTAATTGGCAAAGACTTCATAAAGAGTGTCATGTTTTGTGAGAATTGAAACCAAATATCAGTTATGTGGAGTGATGCTACTGCTCACAATTGGAGTTAAACCATGGCCCACAACTCCACAATTGAAGTTAAACCTTGGCAACCACAGCACAAACTCGTCCCACTTAAACTACTCTTAAAAGTGATGCCAGTGCTGTGCTTATCTTCCAAGTGGATGAAACAGCAGTGTTCCTCCCCCCTTCCCTGTCCTTACACCTTATGCACTTTTACTGATCCCTTGTTTACCACCTTTTGTTGCAGTCTTCCCCTTCCCTTCTGTGCTGCTTGACTGCTTGAGTATGGTGAGAAATTCTCTTCTTTCACAAGGGTTAACAACAGCCTCTGCTTTCTGTGAAGAGCAAACTCACAGAAAATATTGTGGCTGTAGGTCAGAGCAGGCACTGATGCTTTATTTGTGTGGTGTAGCCTTGCAGCAAAGAGCAGAGACACTATGAAGGAAATACAGCACTAGAAATAGTGGTTACAGAATCTTGAGGATTGGAAGGGATCTGGAAAGATCACCTAGTCCAAATCTCCTGCCAAAGTAGGATCACCTGGAGTAAGTCACACATCCAGATGGGTTTAGGAATGTTTCCAAAGAAGGAGACTCCACAACCTCTCTGGGCACTCTGATGCAGAGCTCTGCCACCCTCACAGGGAAAAAGTTTTTCCTGCTGTTCCCATGGAACCTCCTCTGCTCCAGCTTACCCCCATTACCCCTTGTCCTGTCATTGGACATCCCTGAGCAGAGCCTGGCTTTGTCCTCCCCACACTGCGCTGTACATCTTTATCAACATGAACAAGGACAACCCTCAGGCTCTTCTGCTCCAAACCCCATCTTCCTCAGCAGGGAAATATAAACCCATTACTTTTTCTTGATTTACTTTTCCTAGTGAAACAACATTCTCTTAGCTGATAGGTCATGAGCTCTGCTGTGATGCTATCTATGCTTACTTGATCCCATTTTATTCTTCGTTATTTTTTTGTCATGATGTTTTGCCATTTTTTTTTTCTTTGCTTTCGTTTTGTCAGAAAAAAAAAAAAAGACCCCATAGAATCAGTCAGGGTTG
>VWYK01046268.1:0-12849 GCA_013399775.1 Semnornis frantzii | reverse complement strand
CCAGTAGATCCCTGTTCCTCTTGCATTGGGACCCAGAACTGGCTGCAATATTAGCATGTTTATGTTACTAGCAATAATCATTAGCATAGAGAAAGTTCCTGAAAGCTGACACCATACTGAGGAAATTGATGATCCTCAAAGTCTAAACCTTTTGCTGCAAGCGTTTAACAGGTGCAGGCCATCTCACAGCTCCTGAGACACTGTCTCACTGCACTGTGAATGGGCTCTTGCCTCCAAAATGGTTTTTTCCCCAAGAAATCTTTTCCCTGTGCCATGACATCCTTGCCCCATTTTATTTCTCCTATGGAAGATATCAGCTCCAACCTTCCATTTTGGGTCTCACAGAATAACAGAGTTGCATTCTCATGTACTGTTCCTCTTTCCAGGCTTGCACTGATTTCCCTGGGCAGTCTGCAACAGGAGCTAGCAGTACCACTGCCATTTTCTTTTTGAATGCCAAGCACTCAGTTTATAAAGTAATACTCTGCTGGCCTGATGATCTGCATCTGGATATTAAGCTAATTGGGTTTGCCTCTCCAGCATTCAGGTCTGGAGCTCGCTCTATGGCTTATCGCCTCTCTCGTTAGCACATTAAGAATGGCTTCAGATTTCTCACACTTTAATTGTACTTGAAGAGAGCTGTTTATATGAAGCCCCCAAATGGATTTGTTTTCCAGTGCTTCTCCTTTGTTGCATATTAACATTTAATTTTCAAAAAAAGATCCTATTGCCTCAGCACTAAAAGTGAGAATAGCTAAGGGACCTGCTAAATGTAAAATTAGATGCACAGTCAACCTTTACTCTGTTCATAATGCTGTTACCTAAATATTATTGTAACTCCTATCATAAATTATAATTTGATTTATTTTAAAATGCCCAGAGTGTCTGGCACAACTTATTTTTTGTTAGTACTCTAAAATCAAAGTTCACAGATTCACAGAATCACAGAATGTTGGAGGTTAGAGAGGACCTCCAGAGATCATTGAGTCCAACTCCCCTGCCAAAGCAGGATCACCCGGGGTAGTCTGCACAGGGACACATCTGGGGGGGGTTGAAAGTCTCAAGAGAAGGAGACTCCACAACCTCTCTGGGCAGCCTGCTACAGGGCTCAGTCACTGTCACTGTAAAGAAGTTTCTCCTCATGTTGAGATGAAACCTTCTGTGTTCCAGTTTGTATCCATTGCTCCTTGGCATATTGCTGTGACTAACAAAAATAAACTGGCCCCGTCAACTTGACACCCACCCTTCAGATGTTTATGGACACTGATCAGATCCCCTTTCAGCCTTCCCTTCTCCAGACTGACCAGCTCTAGGCCTCTTAGTCTCTCTTGTAGGGGAGGTGCTCAAACAGCTACTCCTAACAATCTCTATTTGCGATTAGGAAAGGGAACTGAGCTGGAATCTAAGTTGGACTTAAACCTAGAAAAAACAATGCTCTAAGCATACTTTAATCACCCATAAACATTCTCATGTTTCTGAGGACCATCTTTCAGTGGATTCTGATCTTGAAGGAATAGCAGCAGACTTTTCCCCTATGGTACTGGCGATGGTGGGGGCACAACCAAAAGGCAGATGTAACACAGCAAATATCTTCTTGGTTCAGTTTTGTTTTGGGTTGAGAGACATGAAGTCAGAGATGTGATGGAAGTTTTCACAGTGGGATACATCAAGGGTGGCAAATGAAAGGGCTGCTGATGTGCATGTCCCGTGGCTTTAAGGAGAGCTTTGCTCTTTATTACAACTAATACCACAACATCTGAATAAATCTCTTGGCTTCTCCTTCCATTTGGATTTTGTTGCTAAGTTCTGGTTCTGTTTCTGACATCTTTGTGTTTTATTTTGCATTATGTAGTCTCAGCAGCAATATTTCATCACGGACATTTGTTTTAATATTCATGTATTAGTGTAGCAATGGCCATCTCACTCCCTCCCCTCTATTTTAAATTGGGGCCTGCTGCTGCAAATCAGGATTTGAGGACACATAGTAAGGCCACTGGGATGTTCTGGGATGAGGCATACATCTGACATTTTCTGACAGCATATAAAATACGTTGGAGTGAGCTTAGGAAAGAGTAAGAATTGAGCAACTGTTTAACTAAGGTTGCTATTATGCTTGCCCTTGCAGCTCCCAGTTGAAAAGTTCTTATTGTCATTCTGGCTGAACTTGGGAGCTGAAATAGTATGAAAATCACACAGGTGATTTGGTTTTGTAGTTTAGGAACTGGTTATCTCTTGAGAGGATTAAGTTTTATGACAGCTTCAAGCATTTTGTAAATGACAGAGGATTTATTTCCTGTATTACTATTTATTATAACTTTTCCTTAAAATCTTATTTTAACCAAAACCTGATCCTTGGAAAAACTTGCTTTCCCCCTCAGAACATTTTTATTATTATGTTCTTTTTATTTGAAAAACAAAACAAAACAAAATACTTAATTCCTAGTCTGGTTAATCTGAAACAAATGTCTTCATTGTGCTGACATGAATATGAACATCCTTGCTTTGAGTTTTTTTGCTGTTGACTTCCTGAGCTGCTTTAACGGCATGCAAGAGAGGTAGCTCAGGTGCCTGCTGCCTCCCTCCTCCTGTAGGGACCACAGCACACCCACAGCCTGTTCTCTGGTTGTACACTGTGTCCCTCGTGGCAGATGTAGTCCCTTGAGCATGGCCTGTCATGAAACACAGCAGAAGCACACTCAGCTAAGCAGCACTAGGACAGGTTGCAGCAATTCAGACTACTTCATACACAAACTTGAACAAAATTTTCCTTTTGATAGATGGTGTCAAGCAGAAATGGTTCGATGATTCTAAATATTTTCTCAGCTCTTCCAGGCAATTTGAAACAATTGCTGGAAGTATTTAGTTGTTGAAGCCTTATTCTTCATCCTGTTTTGCGTAGGAAAGTACCTGAGAAGTGGTTTCTTGGTTAGCATTCTGAGTGGACACGCAGGAGGCCTGGCATTTACTGCTGTGAAATCTTGCATCACAAACTAGAGTACTTATTAGAGGACCATAAATATAATTCATATTCTTTTGATCACCTGTGCTGGGCTGCCTTGGCAGGTAGGCTGTGATTGCTGAAGCACAGAGTTGCTGTTGGGGTATTGATTTTTGTGGTTAGTTCAATTACCAGCCACTCTGGGGACTTTTCTCTTCCCTCAGATGTTTGCCAATATTATTTGTATTGTGTATTAATTAAGTTCTCCAATTTATTCAGCTCTTCAGCCCTCTTCCTGAGACAGATCTAAAGCTTTTCCACTAGGCGAAAAAAAAAAAAAAGGTTGAATGCTAATTCCCTGAGAATACATTTTCTTCTGCATTCTAAGACCAGAAACACCAGAAATGTATTCCAGATTTGCCTAGGGGTGAGCCTGCTTTGTATTCAAGGGGGGAAACACCAAGCATGGCTTGCCATGCATTCACTGCCACGTGCAGTAAGAACTGTGAAAAGTTCACTGCTGATGATCCCAAGTAACTGTTTCCTGTCTGCCATCATCACACTGTAGCACTGCTGCTGTTAGTCATAGAAGATGCCCTGTGGTCCTCTTTGAAAAGCCCAAACTCACCTGCTGCAAGGGCAGATAGGATTAGTAGGCAACCTTATTTGGACATGTAAATGGATGGAACATGTCCAGAGAAGGGCCACAAGGATGAGCAGAGAGTAGGAACTCCTCTCCTATGGCCTTCTGGTATCTGAAGAGGGCTACAAGAAAGCTGGGCAGGGACTTTTTAGGCTGTCAGGTACTGACAGGACTGGGGGAATATATCCAAGCTAGAGGAGGGGAGATTGAAACTGGACATTAGGAAGAAGTTCTTCACCACAAGGAACAGGTTGCCCAGGGAGGTGGTGGAAGCCTCATCCCTGGAGTTGTTTAAGGCCAGGCTGGATGTGGCTCTGGGCAACCTGATCTAGTGTGAGGTGTCCCTGCCCATGGCAGGGGGGTTGGAACTGGATAACCCTCGAGGTCCCTTCCAGCTCTGACAGTTCTGTGATTTAAGGAGAATAATTGCTATCTTCCAGCTGATCCCAGCACCAGCCAGCTGAGGTACATATGTGTGTAGCCTTCATTTTAGGACACCAATGGATGCAAACAGGATGGGTCCATTTCTATAGCATATGAGCTGGCTTAAATGACTTTTGCATGCTACAATTTTCCCAAGCTGGGTATGTATTTGTCACATTTCCTTATTTTCCTTTGGACGAGTGTGGCATTTCGCTACTCTATTTAACATTCGTCTTATCTGGCTCCAATTCCTGCTAGCACAAAGTGTATCCTGTACATTTGCTTTTCACTAGGTTAGTGCAACATGGACAGTGATTCCATGCATAGAATTTGAATTTTCTGGTTCCCTTTCAGGAGTTGTTGTTGAAGAGTTTTCACTATCTGATTCCACCTGCAGTGACCCAGATTTGTTTGCTAAACAAGCATTTGGGAACCGGGTCTGGAGTCCTTTTCAAAAGAGGTTATTTAGAAAACAAGAACCTTTTCTGCCTCCCAACTATGTAAGAAAAGGGGAACCAACTGAGAAACTCTTCAGTCCAGAGAAAAGAAGTTCCTTTGGTGCTGTACGTTATGTAAAGATCAGATTTAATTGAGGCATTTGGAATGAGAGCATCATCCTCCAGGGCATAGATAGAAACAACTCATCAAAAGGTTGAGCAGAATCACCTGAGAATGGACTCCCAGCTTTGCAGTCCCACTCCCAGCTTTGTAGTCTCTTTAACTGATTTGAAGAAGCTGTTATTTAGCTCTCAGAGTGAGGAGAAAAAGTAAACAAAGCAACAGCAAGGTGGAGATTTTCAACACTGAGTGAGAGATTTGAATTCCCACAAGTGGCTTTGAAAACTCTGTCTTTAAAGTTGTCCAAAAAAAAAAGGAAAGGCAAAAACTATTGTGTGAAAACCTGAGCAGACCTCATCCTTCACCTCTGGCTTTCTTAAGAGATGTCTTTTTTGTTCAGGTCAGTGCTGCAGCAGCCTTGTTGGCATTGGGGGTGAAGCAGCATCCAGGAGGTCTCCTCCTGTCCCCTCATTCTGGGGCCTCTTCTGGCTCATCCTCTGCACCTTCACCGTGTTTCCTAGCTGAGACCTGAGCTGTTACATTGCAGGAGCTCTCTCACTGTTCTATTACTAATTTGTGTGCAGAATCCTAATTGCAACTTACCAAAATGTTTTCCCATTTTCAATCTCTCATGTTCTAAGTCTATAAAAGAGTGGGTGAAAAGACTTGTCAGTAAGTCACACCTCTTTCATTTTTTAAGATGTATTTTTAGTTGACTTACTCAGATGGACTTTTGCTGTCAGAACATCAAAAAACCTTACCCAGCACATGTGTCTCTTTCCACAATCAGGCACTTGGAATGCAGGATTTGAGTTCAGAAGAGGATGTATTTGTATACTCAACTCACTGATCAATTTCAACTGAGGTGTTGCTTCAGTCTCCTGGAGACTGAGGGCAGACTTCATGAAGCTATGAATATGACATCTTGCAAACTTAGGAGCTGCTTCTGCCAGTAAAGTTTCAGTAGTAACTATTTGTAGCATGTAGCCTGACTGCTGTTGATATGTAACCTGAAATTCAGCTCTGATTGATATGTTTATATCAGATGATGATTTATCTAGGAGGTAAAACCAATCTGGCTATGGGATAGGATGAGGAACAAAGCTCAGTTACTGTTCATGTTTAATTGTTCTTATTATTCCTCCATGTTTAGCACTTTTTAAATCACAGAAGAACTAAATCACAGGAAGTTAGGAGCTGGAAGGGACCTAAAAAGCTCATCCAGTCCAACCCCCCTGCCAAAGCAGGATCACTTACACCAGATCACACAGGAACACATCCAGGAAGGTCTTGAATATCTCCAGAGAGGGAGATTCACAACCCTCCCTGGGCAGCCTGTTCCAGTGTTTTATCACTGTCACAGGGAAAAAGTTTTTCATGTTTCCATGGAACTTCCTATGCCTCCACTTCCACCAGTGCCCCTTGTCATTGGGCATCACCCAGCAGAGCCTGGCTCCAGCCTCTGGGCACTCAGCCTTTACATATTGATAACCATGAATGAGGTCACCTCCCAGGCTCCTCCTCTCCAAGCTCCAAGCCCCAACTCCCTCAGGCTTTCCTCATAAGGAAGAAGCTGCTGGGATTTCATTTGTAGTGTTAAGTGGTGTTCTTGAACAGTGTTCTGTGTTATTGACAAACATCTGTAAACTGATTACTCTGTAAACAGGGGATTTTGCTATTTTATACTTGTCTGCTTGCATGCACCCCCAGTCACCCATGCATTCTTACACCAATCCACATGCAGCAAATGCACCTGCAGGAGCACACAGAAGACTGGAAAGTCCTCCTTATCTTTATATGTCAATCATTCCATATAGTCAGGTGCCATCTCTTTCCAAGATGTGTTCTAACAAGCTGCTTCAAGTTGAAAGCCCAGATCTGAACATCATGAAGCTGGAAAAACTCACTTTCAGAATTGAAATTTTGCAACTGGATGTCAGGAAGGAAGGGACAGGGACAGCCTCTGCTTGCTTGTGTCCTGGCATAGGACAAGGAGCAAGGGATGGAAACTGCAGCACAGGAAGTTCCAGCTCAACATGAGGAAGAACTTCTTGACTGGAAGGGTCCCAGAGCCCTGGCACAGGCTGCCCAGAGAAGTTGTGGAGGGTCCTTCTCTGAAGCCTTTCCATCCCTGCCTGGATGTGTTCCTGTGCAACCTGTGCTAGGTTCTCTGGTCCTGCTCTGGCAGGGGGGGTGAATTGGGAAATCTGCAGAGGTCACTTGCAACCCCTAACATGCTCTGAGCCTGTGATCTTCAACACAGAGCTGAAGAGGCACAGGGTAAAGCTCTGCTGTGAGGAATTGCTGTCTGCTGAAGTGTGTGTCAGTCTGAATTTAAGTCACTTCCATTATGGTCACGGTGCCTTAAATGTTTCATGCTGTAAACACCCCTAACAGGAAACAATTCGTTCCTCATTGATCTTTTCTGGCAGCTTGCTTCCTCCCTCCAGTGGAGTGGAGAAGTGCATCTTTGGGTTTGCCTGCCTTAGCTGGCAATTTCAAAACCCATAGTGGTGTTATTGAAGCTTTACAGAGCCTCTTAAGGGCAGTTAAGGCTTGAGTGTTTCCTACCTCCTTAGCGGTTGTCACAAAGAGGAGTAAAATGCTGATTGAGTGATTGCCAGGACAGGCCTGACCCCCGCTGTCCCAGGAACAAACTGTAGTGGCTTTGTTTCTTTAATCTAATCTTTCCTCAGCCTCCTGTAGAAGCCAGTGAAACCTCCTTTTCCTCCTATTCTCTTTGGAGGTAGTAGTGCATTTCTGCCCAGCTCTGTGTTCTCTCTCCCGTGTAAACTTTTCCTTTTGTTCATATGTGTTAAGAAATGCCTGTCCCCAGAGTCTTTGTGCTCATCTTTGTTTCATAAGGTTTTTTACCAGCACCTCACTAGCTGTGATGTCCAGTGAAATATGAAAGTGTGAGGCCACTCTGTGGCACAGCAGGAAGAATAGCAAAAGAACTGAAAACCAGGATGAAGAATCATCTGTTTTCATTTATCTGTTTCCAGGAATTCCAGAAGGTCACTGGGGTGACCTTTACAGGGCTGTGTTCCCTGTGCAACCTGACAGATTTCTAAGGTGGAATGAGGACAGGAGTTTGTGCTGCTTTAGCCAGCACTAGCTGCTCTCCATAAAGCAAACTGCCTCCGAGGTGGGGGGGGGGGGGGGGGGGGNNGGGGGGGGGGGGGGGGGGCTGCTGCTGCAGGTTCTCCCCAGGCTGTTGTGAGCATCAGTAAGCTGCCCGGACTTCTCCCTGCCCATTAAAATGCCAGAGAGACAGTTGTCCTTGGGCCAGTGTTGTCCTTGGGCCAGTGTTGTCCTTGGGACGTAAGGATGGGATCCCTTTCCACTCTACATAGAAATGAGCTCCTCCCCTGCCTTGAGCAGCAGCTCCCAGCCCTCCTTGGCCCTTCTGTGTAAGCACCCATGTGGTAGTTAGCAGCTGCCTGGTAGCGTTTGCTGCTGCTTGCATTCCTCCTGCTGAGGCTGCTGAGGCTGCTGATGCTGTGTGCCTTAGCAGCTTTCGGTTGTTACCTGGCACATGCATTTCTGGAGCACAGAGAGCCTATAGCTTGCTTGTGTTGCATTTACAAGTACTCCTTTGTGCAGGCTGCACAGTGACTGCTAACAGCACCACTGCTCATGTGTGCAAACCATTGCAGAGTCACAGAATCACAGAACTATTGAGGCTGGAACAGACCTCTGAGATCATCAGGTCCAACCTATGATCTAACACCACCACATCAACCAGACCATGGCACTGAGTGCCACATCCAAGCTTTCCTTAAACACCTGCAGGGCCAGCGACTCCACCACCTCCCTGGGCAGTCCATTCCAGTGTCTGCTTTTCCTTTCCATCAGGAAGTGCTTCCTAACATCCAGTCTAAACCTCCCCTGGCACAGCTTCAGGCCATGCCCTCTTCTCTTGGCACAAGTTTCCTGGGAACAGAGCCTGACCCCCACCTGACTACAACTTCCCTTCAGGTAGCTGTAGAGAGTGATAAGGTCCCCCCTGAGTCTCCTTTTCTCCAGGCTGGACACCCCCAGGTCTCTCAGCAGCCTTCCCCTCCAGCCCCTCTCCCATCTCATCTTCTCCTCTGGCCCCACTCCAGCCCCTCAATGTCTCTCTTGCAGTGAGGGCACAGAGCTGCACACAGTGCTTGAGATAAGGCCTCCTCAGTGCCAGTACAGGGCATTGTGGGTGGAGGGGAGGATGCTGCAGACACTAATGAACACACTGCTTGATTTGCTACTGTCTACTGGCTCTTAGGGCCTTTGTTAGATGGAAATCCTTTTAGTTTGACTGGCAAGTTGACAAGTTGGCATCCCATCATTGTAATGGGTTACATAGTGTTTGAGCAGAGCTTAACCGAAGTTGTCTATGGTGCAAGCACTGCCCTGCAGTTTAGAGGGGCATTTTCAGGGCAAAGGTACCTATTAGCACTACCTTTTGGCAGTCGCAGCTCTTCCAACCAAGGCTTCTAAATGCTACTCGACAAAGTAGACTCGTTTGAAAAATGTGGTTCATGGAAATTCAGCACCTTTGAGTAATTATGCACTAAATGCAGCTGCCCTTTGAAGTGACAACACAATGGATGGAGTTGTGCCTGGCAGATGGAAGCTTCCTCAGTGGTACAGAAACCGTGAGACAAGCACAGTTTGTCCATTAGGCAATGCACTTGAGGGCATAAAGCAAGGGCGGTGGGATGAAACAAATGGTCTGAAGGTGCAAGACCACCATAATGTGGATCTCTGCTGACTTAAAGAAGTCATAGAATCATAGAATCGTTAAGGTTGGAAAATCCCTCTAAGACCATTGAGTCCAGCCATCAGCCCAGCACCACCGTGGCCATTAAACCTTGTCCCTGGATGCCATGGTCACACCTTTCTTGAACACAGCCAGGGGTGGTGACTCCACCACCTCCCTGGGTAGCCTGTTGCAGCATTTCAACACCACCTTTGTGAAGAACTTTCTCCTGATGTCTAACCTGACTGCCCCTCATCCTATCACCACAGGCCCTTATAAAAAGTCCCTCTCCAGCTGTCCTGTAGCCCCCTTCAGGTGCTGTAAGGCTGCTCTAAAGTCTCCCCAGAACCTTCTCTTCCCCAGGCTGTAAAGTTTGCAATCTCTGCTGTAGATCAGGGACTTTGTGCAGACGTGGTTGGGCCATTCAGGATCGTGGCTACCTAAAGTCGTGGTTGTGTTTCTTGCTCAATCGTGACTGCGCTATTGATGTAAGGAGAGGCACTGGGGGTGTCTGCAGTAAATGCACTTTAATTGTGCAGGCTTAGCACATGAACAATTATTTTGGGTTTGCTAATTGGGATTTATGCAAATAGTATTAAAGAATACAAAGAAGCCTAAGGAATTCAACAACATAATTTATGAAGTTATTTAACCTGTAAGTAACTGGAAATGCGTTGGTCTGTCCTGCTGTTCGTCAGTCACTTGTGTTAACAGTGCTATCCAGAATTCAGGCCAGCTTAATAGTTTATCTTTGCCACACAACTTTGAGGAAGGGTAATGCTGTCTACTCTGATAATCTAAAGAGGAAGGGGTTCTGGAAAGTGGTCACCAGTAACTTGGAAGAGAAATAAAAGAGCAAACTGCCCATTGTACTATGGGAACAACTTATGCTGTGATTGTTTGATATGAAGGATATCCTCAGGTTTGCACAATCCTACTCTTTTGCTTACACACAGCAGGAGAAAGGAATGAGCAGAGCGGCGTAGGATGCTCTCGTATAATAGACAAATGTGACTTTGATGTCATAGAATCATAGAATGGTAAGGTTGGAAGGGACCTCAAAGATCATCTAGTTCCAATGCCCTGCCATAGGCAGGGACACCTCCCACTANACCCGCTCCAACACTTCAATGTCTTTCCTGTGCTGGAGGCTCCAGAACTGCACAGAGTTTTGAGTTTTGACTAGCACTGGAGGACAGGGAGGTGATTTGAGACAGCCAGCATGGCTTTAGCAAGGACCTGCTTGACCAGTCTAGCTGCTTTCTACAATGGAGTGACTGCAGCAGTGGAGAATGGCAATGCATGTCACCTATCTGGACTTCTGCAAGGCCTTTGACATGGTCCCCCACAATGTCTCTAAGTTGGAGAGATGTGGGTTCAATGGCTGAACTGTTTGGTGGATAAGGAATTGGCCAGACAGTTGCATCCAGAGGGTAGTGGTCAGTGCCTTGCTGACCAGATGGAGCGAGGTGACAAGCAGTGTCTCTCAGGTCTCTCCTGGGACCAGTGCTGTTTAGTATCTTTGTCAATGATAAACAGTAGGATTAAGTACAGCCTTAGCACGTTTACTGATGATATCAAGCTGACTGATGCAGTCAGTATGCCAGAGATCTGGACGTGCCGGAGAAGTGGGCCCAGGTGAACTTCATGAAGTTCAACAAGGCCAAGGTCCTGCACCTCGATTGGGACAATCTCCATTATCAGTACAGGCTGGGGGGAGGATGAGATAGAGAGCAGCCCCGCGGGGAAAGACCCTGGGGGCAGTGGTGGACAAGAAGTCAGATGTGAGCCAACAATGTGGTCTTGCAACCCAGAAGGCCAGTGGCAGCCTGGGCTGCATCCAAAATGGCATAGCCAGCAGGCTAGGAGAGGGGATTCTGCCACTCTGCTCTGGTGAAACCTCACCTGCAGTACTGTGTCTAGCTCTGAGGCCCTCAATACAAGAAAGATGTGGACCTGCTGGAGAGGGTCCAGAGTAGGATCAAATAAATGATCAGAGGATTGGAGCAGCTCTCCTGTGAAGACAGGCTGAGAGTTTGGGTTCAGCCTGGAGAAGAGAAGGTTCTGGGGAGACCTGATAGCAGCCTTTCAGATCCTGAGTGAAAGTTCCCTGCATGAAAGCGGGAGAGGAACTCTTTAGGAGGACATGTAGTTCTAGGACAAGAGGCAATTAGAAAGAAGTTCTTTATTATAAGGGTGGTGGAACACTGGAACACATTGCCCAGGGAGGTGAAGGCCCCACCCCTGGAAACAATCAAACTCAGACTTGGGGGGGCTCTGAGCAACCTGATCTAGTTTGGGATGTCCCTGCTAACTGCATGAGGGTTGGACTAGATAACCTCTTGAGGTTCCTTCCAACCCAGTGCGTTCCATGATTCTGTAACTTCTGAACCTTCCTTCTCCAGCAATCCAAATATTAGCTCATTTTCAGGGCTTTGGTCTGAAAATGCTGCTGAGACAGTTTCAGGCTATGAACAACATCTGAAAGATGCTCAGCATCAGCTAGCTAGAGCCATCACAGCTGTGCAAAGAATGAGGTCTGAAACAGAGTGGGAGCAGCACATATTGAACTTACCTGGTAGACCTTGGACCTCCCTGTATCAAGTAGGGGTGGGTTATTTTTTTTCTATTTCAAGGAATAATACCAGCAACATTCAAATCCCAAAGGAATTATTTGGAGCACTTAAGGAAGCTGTTTGAATTGGGTAACTGCAGCATTTCCACCAGCATGCAACTTCGTTACAAAATGTTGTTGGGTCATACTTCCTGGATTTACAAACACAGTCAGATTCTTGTGTGATGTATAATTCCTGGCTGTAAGGAAGGCAATTCTTCTGCTTCCAATGATGTTGGAATACTGTTACCATCTCCTAGAAGGGCTCAGGGGTGGCCATGTTGGTCTACAGCAGCTGGGGACAGTAGTGGAGATCAAGACACACGTTCTTCTGCAATGGTGGTGCTGCAAACACCAAAGAAGACTGACCACACAATTCAGAATATTGGGGGTACGGAGGAGTTGAACATTGCAAGGCTTTTGTTTGATTTGAGGATGAGAAAAGAAAGCAAAGCCATGGATCAGTAAGCATTTGTAGTGCTCACCAAAGAGGTGTGCACTGACTGTATTCCCATGGCATCTCTCACACTGCACTCCCTGCCCTTGCAGCTCTGTGGTGAGTCACATCAGGGCAAAAGCTAAGATTATTAGGAGGGTCATGAGTAGTTTTCAGCAGAGGTGATCCCTGCTTAGATGAGAGGGAAGGGTTTGAGAGTGTGGGCATGGGGATATGGAGCTAGGTAGGCAAGGCTGCCCCTTTGGATACCAGCATGAGCTTACACATTGGCATTAAACTTCTTGAACAGTTCCTTGAAAGCTACAGTGTTCAACCTGTTTATGGTCATGGTTTGCACTTGGGAAGATTTGGGAAGTTAACTGCTCTAACTTCTTTTCCAAATCACTTTTTTCGATACACTAAGCTTCATTGAATCACAGAATGCTCTGGATTGGAAGAGACCGCCAGAACTCATCCAGTCCAACTCTCTCTG
>VWYK01046265.1:3713-45844 GCA_013399775.1 Semnornis frantzii | reverse complement strand
ACCCACGAGCAAATTATGACCTTATTCCACTGATTAGAAATTGTATTATTGCTTTCTTCTGTGAATTTAAAAAAAAACTTTCAGATGTAATTGATCAACTCTCTGCTCCTTCCTCAGCAGCATGGTGAAATGCATTGGCTAGGAACAGGGCTCTCCTATTGGAAGATAGGAAGAAGCTCTCCAAACAGCATTGCTGCAAATATTCCAGTTTTAATTTAAAATTTAAATTTAAAATAAAAACTTAGTATTTCCAAATATGCTTCAAAGAACACTTTCACTTTTCCTGAGCACAAAACACAGTAGGCTTTAGCTCATTTGTGAGAAAAGGACAGAGCAAAGCTTAGAACTGGGTCTGGTGCTGGTCATCTGAAATTCAAGAGGGTTTTTAACCTTTGTTTCCACCAAGAGAAAAGACTGTGATCCAAAGGGCCACATGGACTTGCAGTGTGGCCTCTTCTTTTGGGTGGCACTACCCACTCATTTCAAACCCTGCAGAAAACACAAGCTAGTAACAAACCTCAGGGCTACCTGGTGCATTTGGGTCAGAGGTGGCAGAGGCAGAACTGCCTGAACTTGTTAGGTCCTTGTAGCCATAAAGTGAGTAATTGCAACCTTAAAACAATAAGTAGGTATTAAGCTTAAATATTATTTATTTTCTGCTTTTAACGTTTCTTTTCCAACTTCTGTGGAGTGCTCGAATGAGAAAAGCAGGATGTCTTTGTCTCCCATGTTTTATGGCAGACATGAACTAATTTCTGCTCCTTTTATAAGTTCTGGCAAATTAACTGAGTTATTCCTTACAAATAGGAATATAATTGTGCAGCATTTTTAATGGCTTTGTGCTCTAACAAAGAAGTCTGAACGTAAGACTCTGTAGGGGAACTAGAAATAAGCATATGTAACCTGAAATATTAACGTTTTCTATGAGGCTGACAAAAAATTGCTGCTTGTACAGACACAGACTCCTCTCCTTCTCTCCCTAGGAAATAAAATTGACCAGAATTGTAACTAAAACTCAGTGGAGACTTTTCTGCAGTGATTAAAAACCCTGAAAGTTAAAGGAAGATTCAATCTTGGAATGAGCCTCTTGTGTTGGAGGTTCCACCTTTACAGCAGCCTTTCGTGAGTGGACGCTCAAGTGCTGCATTGGTGCATTTCCCAGCTTCCTGCAGCAGCTGGGCTGGGAGATCCATCCAGTTACCTATGCAAGTTCTAGTGGCTGCAGAAAGGTGACCTCTACTGAGCATAGGAAAGTAGCCCTCCAACAGCTCTGTAGCCTTTACTGAAGGTGTGTGTCTTGTGAGGATCCTCAACAAGATTAGTGGTCTTGTAGGACTGGGTCAAAAATCTTTACAGAGACATCATGTCTATCCTGAAGAAATCTATCCTGAGAAATGTTGTCATCATCATCACCATCATCTGCTATGCTTGTGTCTTTGACATTAGCAAGGACTGCCATGCATGATCAAGTTACAGTTCAATTTTGCAGTGTTTTCAGGGAGGAGACACTTGAGGCCAGGTCAGTAAGATGCATACAGCAGATCCATTTTGTGTTACAGGCTTACAGTACTGATGTAGAAGAGAAGTAAAGACCTACCATAGCTTGTCAGGAATATCAGTTGGAGAACTGAGGAGGAACAACTATAACACAGAATTAGAGTTGGTATCATCCCTCTGTCAGGAGGAGCAAGATGTCCTCTGAAAGCTTTCCTCTCTTTATTTTCCATTTATCTCTTTATAGGCTTTTAATTTTTTATTTTTTTTTTAAATAGGGGTCTCTTTTTCTAGGTGAATTTCCTTCTTCATTGCCATCAAATCATTTACCTGCAAGCAAAAAGGAACACTCACATGTTCCTCTTCCAGGTCTTTTGCCTTGCTGTGATCCTGGCCATACCTGTACACCCACAGTGCAGCATCACTTTGGCAGTAAAGATGGCAGTTGTGAGTAAGCTCCTAGAAATTTCTGGATGTGTTACTTCTTACAGGATACTTGTAGGAGATCCACATGCTTCACTGGCAGTTCCTGAGTAACCTGTCTTCTTATCTTCACTGCCACACCCCAGTTACCTCAATAAGCAAAGCAGAGAGTCACTGAAGTATCCTTCCCACTGGCTGCCATACTAAGGATGCTTGGAGGAACTGGCCAAGTCCATCCTGTATGTGAATTGGCAATCTAATAGTTACAAATTTGTCTCACTGATATGAAGACACTTTGATTTTGAACTGAAAACACAGACTTCATAAAATATTGTTTTAATTGGGCATCTTTCTCTAATTTGAGCCAACAAGAGTGTTCAGGCTGAGGTAGCTTAGGCTGCTATCCAAACTGATCAAACAGGTTTACCAATCTAACCAACATTCCTTCTGGAACTCCCTGCATTCACCTAACACTTCCCTCAAAAAACATTGCTAGCTGCAGTTAGCAGTGTAGAAATGGTGATGCTGGATTTCCCCTCACTTCTTTGTGTCTTTGAAGCCTTAAATAGGCACTAATTGCTGGAAAAATCCCATCAGAGCACTGGGGGAAATCGCTTTGCAGGAAGCAGCTTGTTCCACTACCTAGGGTGGTTAATATAACTGTCCTGGGCCCTTTCTCCTCATTGGTAACCTGTAACGGGCAAAGACTAAGCCAGGAACTGATATGTAGAAGACTCAGTTCTTTTCTTAGCTTGAAGTTCATTAAGAAAAATCTCAATTTAGCAGGGTGCAATCTTACCTTCAAAACAATAGGAAAGAACAATAATGCCTTTTGTTGTCTTTGGATCCCCATTGGTAGTCTCAGCAGAGAAAACACTCTTTGACCTCACCTGTAGCACTGTTAGATCTGAATAGCTGAGCTGAGCTTGGTTCAGACCTCTGCTGATGCTGTCCATTATGCTTTGGTATTACAATGATTATAAATTAGGTCAGACTTGGATGCCAAGGAACAAACAGATGAAAGGCCAAAGCAGTTTCTGTAGCCCTCAGCAGACAGGGAGAACATTGGCTGCCCTTTCCTGCTCTCTTCCTCTACCTAGCAGCTCAGGGGAAATAAGTAACCCATAGTCTGGCACAGCCCTTGCAGAACTCTAGCCTTGCACTTTGCAGCTAACAAGAACCTCACAGAGGGATGGATACTCAAGCCCAGGACAGTGACTGCTCAGCTAAAAGTGTCTGATGTTTGTGCTGCTGAAGTCTATGAGTTTAGTGATAACCCATTTCTCAGGGGAAGCCCAGGAGGCTTCTTGATCAGAGCTCAAGCCAATAAAAAAGCCTTAAATGTCTGCTTAATGTGCTATGTCTTATGAGCAGGTGAAAAGAAGACAATGCTCTTGGCATCAGTTCCTGAACTGTTTGATGATCCTGAGCACTATTACCAAGCAGTCTCCAGGAACATGCATTTCTACTGGATTTATATTGCATTCATTACCCAATTGCAAAGTAGATAGGATGCTCAATAGACCCTTCTAATAAAGTGATGTCCTGGGCTTTTTAAAGCCTTGTCCAATGGAATTCAAACAACTAGAATAAAAGAAGCCCTATGCAAAGCAGTTTTCTTGTTCTTGAGTCAAAAGGAATAGAAGCCTATCATGTGCTTTCATTGGAGAGAAGCACTGCTGGCTTTTATCTGTACCACAGAAGGTGTAGAGCCACTCTTGTGGTACCATTGCTGCATGCTATTTTTCCTCAATGTGTTTAGATGGAAACATGATGTGGGACAGCAGCTCTTGTCCCAGGAAAGCAGAGAAATATCCACATAAGGCTGCTGTTGCACTAAAGACATGGAGCACTCCCTCCCTGTATCCCTTACTGCAGCACAGTTGTGTGTCGGTTTGGGTTTTTGCCTTGGACGTTTTCAGTCACCTGGGAAAGAAGTGGTGTGCCCACATCCCAGCTGTGTGAAAACTTTGCTACTGAGTGAAAATCAGCATATTGCCAAATGTCAGCTGCCCTGGGAAGAGGTAGGTGTTTTTTTCAGGGAAGATCGGCTCTTGCCTACCTTATTCATTAGTAGAATCATATAATAGAACCATAGAATGTTTTGGATTGGAAGGGACCTTAAAGACCAACTAGTTCAATAGATCTGAGTGGGAGTATTGACATAGCAAAGGGCACAGGGGCAGGATCTCAGAATGATCGCTCACAGATGGATATTTCTGGATGCTGAGTGGCACACTTCAGATCCTGGTGGAAAGTGATGAAAATTCGAGCAGTGATTTTAGCAACTGCAGGCCCAGTCTGTACAGTTGCCTGCATATGGGTCAGATCTTCAGCTCGTGGGGGTAAATGGAAAGAGTATTAACTGCTTCAGTGTGCTCTGGAGCAGGCCTGAGTGAGTGGCAGATCCTTCCCAATAAGTATGCAAGAAATGTTTATCCTTCTGAGAACTCTGACTACAGAACTGGCATTAATTTGCAGGTCAGGACATCTGTTTCCAGAAAAATGCCTGAACTTGTTTCTTAAAGGATTTTAATTTCTGTAACACAAAAGCAAAATACTGAATAATTTGTAAATATCCTCAGAGATCACACAAGGAAAAGGGCTTAGTTTGAAAGCATTTTTTTTTCCCTTCACTCTCTCAGCTTGAAATAAACTTTCCGATGTACATGTTCTAAGAAAAATATTTTTTCTGGTCAGAAGTGGCAAAACAAAACTGGTGCTTTCCCAACAAGTCATCTTACACAAACGTTTACCAGCATCTGCCTGAAGACTCTGTGGCTGCTCTCCTGTATTTCCTTTAAAACACAGCAGAAAGGCAGAATGTGATTCCTCAGTTCTGTGCCTCTGATAATGCCCAAAGCTTTTTATCTGAGAAACGCTCCCTTGAAAACGTTGAGGATTTTTTTTTTTTTGCTTATTTCCTATTTAATATCAGATGTTTTGATATCAAGAAGTCATTTCTGTTTGCATGAATAAACATGCAAGAAGCAGCTCTCAGAATTTGTTCTCCAAGCACAGGCAGTAACCATCGCTTTGGTGTCACGGTAATGGATGGCTGGAGGAAGCAAGATAGTCTGAAAGGCTTTCTAAAAGGTAATTTTAGAGGTAGCTGTTTGACAACCTTCAGTTTGTTTTCCGAGTTTGCTGAAAAGTCCTGCTCAACACCTTTGTGAACTGCCTTAAAACAATAAAAGAAGCTTTTAAACTGTGTTTGTTTCTTTGGCATATGTGATACTGCCTTCGCCTCCTGATACAACCACTTGGGATGCAGCCTCATAATGCAGGTTTCCTGTCATACTGGCACCTAGCAGGTTGCCATAGTGACAGACATAAGAAACATTACTTCAGAAATGTTGCTTTATTACAGTTAAAGTGCATTTTGAAAAAGGATCAAATTTCAGGTTACTCCCTGTGTTTTATATAGGAATAAGCAGAATTATTGGCTTCTACTAATAAGAATTAGCCTGAACCTGCCCATCCCCCAGCACACGTTCAGAAGTATGTTACCATGTCCTGTATGTGCTTTCCACCACTTTTAAGTAAAACAAGGCAGTGTGCCTGCTTCTCTCTCTCTCTCCCAGGGCACGCACAAGCACACTTTGCTCCTGTGCTGCGTTCAGAGCTGCCTCTGCTTTCAGACAGACCGAGAAGTGCTAAGTCACCGCCACCTTTGACGTGCTGTATCTTTTATTTATAAACAGCATCTTACTTCAGGCTCATCGATTTTGTTCACATTAATGTAGAAGAGACACAGAGGGGGACATCTGTGGAGATTTCTGAAGTATTCCTGGCTATGTTCTGTTCCAACAAATTAATCAAATAACAAGCATTTTGTAAGCAGCAGAGCTGCCTAGCAGGCCTTTGCTGAGCAATCTCGCAGATCTAAGAGGGGCTTCCCCACGTGAACATGCAGCCCATGGAGATTCAAGCTGAAAAGCTCATCAGCCATCCTCTCCCCTGCAGCGCCGACTCCTTCACACAGCTGGGGCAGCCCCGGGGCTAGCAGCATCCCACCTCTCCAGTGATTAAACCTATCCCCACCGTTTTGCCTAATAAATAAGATTAAAGAGTGCGCTGGTGCAGGAGGAGGAGCTGGGGCACGGCTTAGAAACAGGTGAATTGAAGGTTTGCAGGAGGAATGTTCAGGCCCCTGAGAGCCTTCAGGCCACCAGGCTCCCGGTCCCAGCACGTGGGCGACGGATGCCAGAGACACCCCATGAGAAGAACTGGCATAGGCACAAGGTGCCCAGCCTCCCTGCCCACTGTCAGCCAGCTAATGAAAAGCATTCTTCGCTGGAGCACCACTGAGAGGCCTAAAGGACTTCATTGCAGATACTGAAACTGTACCTTAAAGGCAATGTCCAAGACCCATCCTGCTCATCCACCTGAGGAGCAATTGCACAGTAGTGCCCCAGTGCAGGCATCCCTGGCTGTAGAGGAATGTGAAATCTCTGCTCTCCTGAAAGTTGTACCTTTCCATTCCCTGTTAAACATATCTCTGCTGTACACACGTGGTAAGCAGTTCAACCACTTGGAAAGCACAATTCACATGCCTCATGACCATTGCTGACTGTGCAGTTAAAAACCTGGTCTGAACCAAACACTCCCAAAGCCCATATCATGCCATGGCTGACAGCTGTCTCAGAAGACCTTTCATAGGAGAGCAGTTAGCAACTATTGATACCATTGTGATCAGCTGATTGGTGTCCCAACATAAGAGGAATAGAGGACAGGAAGATCCCACTACTTTTCCAAATGGAGCTTAGATCTATGACTGATTTTACAGCCTGTTCTTTGACATATTTACCTTTCTCAAGACAGAAACTGCTTTTGTAGCAAAGGCAGTGTTTGAATCCTGTGTTCTTGTGCATCTTGTTATAGTTATGCTAAGGGTTTATACTAACAGCACAGTCACAAAGTGCTGATTTCAAGCCTACGCAGGGCATGCTCCTTCCAAACCATACTGTCCAGGTCAAATTCCTTCATAAGAGAATAGCTCTACTGTTCTAACAGCTCCTGCCTTCCTGGTTGCTGTGACCCCTTGTTCCCTGGGCTGGGAACTCTAAAATTGCCTTGGTGCACCCCATGCCGTGAATGTTAATGGTCTTCCTATTAGGGAGATTAGAATTCTTATTTTACTTCTTGCTCATTCCTTGTCTTTCTGCTTAAGCAGACATGACTTTATTTCTATTTATTTTACACAGATCTTCAATTACCAAGACAAGCACTAGCATTGGAATTCTTGTCTTGTAAAATTTTATTTTCCTGTTCTTCAGTTAGCAATTTGGAAAAGGAGTGGTTTAATATGTGCTGCTGCAGGTGTCTTGTGATCTCATAGAAGAGTTAAACTAGTTAGCAAGGGTATAACATCTGTATTTTCTCATCTGGAAAAGATTCAATTTCTCCTCTACTGGAACTTTAAAAAGGAGGGTAAAAATAGGGGCAGAAACCTGGCATGGAGAGCCAAAGGCCACAGCTTCAGTTTGGCATGGGGATAATGGTCGCAGTGGGATGTGAGTGCAGATGTGACTCCAGATTCCTCTCAGGGATGGTCCATGCTTTGAACATTTTTTTGAATGAGGTGGACACAGGAGCCAAAGGACACGATTTGCTGTAGCTTTCAACAAAGCCTGTGGAAGAAATCCCATATCAGAAGAACTTACTGCATTGGCTTGCTGTAAAGAGCAAAGCGTTTGGCACTGGGAGAGATGTTAGCTGGGGATTTAACTCCTGAGCTTGAGTTAAACTGTGCTCTGGCTTTTCCCAGGTGTGGGAAATGGGCTGAAAGGAAGCAAAATGTGACAGACTTTATGTCTGATGGTATTCTGTATGCCCTCATGCAAACATTGCCTTTTCTTTCTTTATATCCCTGCATGAAACCACACACTTGTGGTTTGCTCTGTAATTAGTTTTGGTACTGAGAGAAGACAAGAGAACTTCTTGTTAGGCGGATTAAAGGGATCTGTGCACTACGCCATTTGAGTGACAAGAACCATGTCAGACCAGTCTGCTGTCAGGTGAAAAAAAGTGACAGTGCAGTCTGAGCAAGACAAGTTCTCCCACTTACTGAGTGGCAAGAGGCAGGCAGAAACTAGCCCTGTCAAAGAGCAGCCACAGGTGACTGGGTCAAAACAACTGGGGCAGAGCCCATAGAAGTCAGTCCTGAAAGCAAACAGCATTATTCCTCTTTGGCTTAGTTGAAGCTCTCCTGCTGAGACATGTGTCTTCCTACCAGGAGAATCAGAAAATGCTTTCAGGTCAAAAAGGGGGAAGGGGAGGTGGTTGGCACCAGCTTTGAATAAGTATCTCCTAGGTGGCAACTGACAGTGTTTACATGCAATGTGCAAACCCAGTAACTCTTAGATGGGAAGTAAAATGAGATCAGAAAAATGGAGCTCTCCTTGCCTGTAGCACAGGGTCAATGTATTTGAAGTTCAGCCTGCAAGTCCACCAGCAGCCGAAGCCAGAATAAAGACGGGGGAGTGAGTGAGATTCCCTTCCAGTTTTTGGTTCCCAAGCATTGCTCCAGGAGCCTCAGAAGACCTTGGTTATCACCAGAGCAAGAGAAAATCTCCACAAGTCGAATGAGGAGTGACTGAGGGAGCTGGGGATGGTTAGTTTGAAAAAGAGGAGGCTGAGGGGTGACCTCACTGCTGTCGACAACTACCTGAAGGGACATTGTGGACAGTCTGGTGCTGGTCTCTTCTCATAGGTAACTGGAGACAGAACAAGGGAGAATCGCCTCAAGGTAAGACTGGGGGTAGGTTTAGATTGGAGATTAGGAAAAAGTTTTTCACAGAGAGAGTGGTCAGGGACTGGAATGAGCTGCCCAGGGAGGTGGTGGAGTCACCAACTCTGGATGCATTAAGGGTCGGTTGGATGTGGTGTTTTGGGATATGGTTTAAGGTGAATCTTGTGGAGTAGATGTTGTTCCAGGTTGGACCTCAGGTGATCCTGAGGGGCTTTGCCAACCTGGAGGTTTCTGTGATTCTGTGTGATTCTGTTCTGCTAACAACAGATGTGGGTACAGCAGGTAGCATGGGAGTGCTGCAGAGAAGGTGACTGGTACAGGGCTTGGGCTTTTGCTACTCAGCCCCTTTTAAGTCCCTGTGAATGGGGACAGCTCAGTGATGCGTACCCAGTTTTTAAAATCCTGCTTACTGCATTAAAATTATTGTACAAAATAGTTGATTCTCAGCTTCATAGACTCTAACAGCACACCAGCAATGTCACAATTATTCAAGATCCATGTCCTTCAGCTGCTGCAGAAGTGGTGAGGAATGAATGCTCCAAATTTAGATTTGCAGATTGAATTCTATGCTGAGGGGAAAAAACCTTCCTGTGGAACTCTCCCTTAGTTCTGAAATCTCAAAACAAATCAAATTTGCCTTTTCTGTCTCTGACCTGTATGAACATATATATATGGTTTAATGCAAATTTTACCAAGCATGAAAGCCTTGAAATTATATGGTAAAGAAGAGCCTGTGAAGTCTGTTTAACAATTTCATTCTGAAGGATTGGGAAAGGGACACAGAAGCTCTCATCCAGCCAACCACGCTTGCTAGTGTGAGGCAGGGCTGGGCGTGAGCACACAAGAGCTTCCCCTGCTCATCTTGTGAGCACTAAGGCTGCAGATTCTCTGTGGTTTGAGGACTGAACCCAGCTCTCTCCACTGCAGGACAGCCCTCTGCACTCTCCCCATGCACATGTGCAATCACAGGAGATGTCTGTGGCTATAAAAGTATCAACGGTGCTTAGGCTGCAGATGTGCTGTGACCACGTCTGATCGTGTGGGCAAGCATTGTCTCATGGTTACCTTATGTTCCGCAGAGCTTTGTGATCTTTACCTGTTGTGAATCATCTTATACCCAGACTGTCAGCTCCTCAGGGTAGGTAATAATGATGGTAACATCAGTAAAGCTGCAGCTGAGATGGGTTTGTGTGTGGCTAAAAGATGTGTACCCAAGCAATGGTGAAGCTGTTGTGGAATGCATAAGGAGTAACAGGGCGAGAAGGATACAGAAAGCATTTAAAATGCTCTGAAGTGTGAACAGCTGTGTAATACTGATGCAGGAGATGAGGAAATAAATCATTTGGTGATGATCAGCAAAATAATGGCATGAAAATAACCAGCAGGGTGACCACAAAACCAGACATGTGCTGAGGGTGAACACAGCAGCATCACAGCCATTTGATCAATAGTAAGAGTGTTGAAGTTGAGAATTGCATGCGAAGCTGTCAGGGCACACATAAGCCATAAAAATCTACAATCTTTGGTTACACAGTGACAATTGTCCCTTTTTTTTGTTTGTTTTTCTCTTGTCTTTTTATTGTGGGTTTTTTGGTGTTGTGTTTTTTTTTTTGCACCTCACTCTATGAATCTGAAATGTGGACAAGTTAGCACAGGACCATCGGAGGAATTAGAAATCATTAATCAACAGTACCTCCAAGCTATTATACCTGTAAGTGTCAAGACAAAAATAATGAGTAATGATTTTCTGCAATGCTTTTCCACAAACTCCTTTTAAAAAATGTTTAGAAAAATACCACCTTTTCTGGACTGCACTTTTTCTGCCTGAGAGAAAGGAATAGATTAGACTACAGGGATGTTTTGATGGGCAGATATAAAATGTAAAGAAAAAATATGGGAGATCTAGGTGGAAGAGCTTGTTTGTAGTACCTCAGAACTCAACAGCAGCAAGAAGTCAGTGGCAGCACATTGAGACAAGTTAGTTGCAAGCCAGAGGAGGGATTCTGTGCTCATTTACCATGATGTGAAGTAGCCTAAAATTGAGAATCAGACTCTTAAACTGTCTTGCAAATCACAGAAGTCTGTGGAAATTCGAAATTCATTATGAACAACTGCTACTAGAACTTTTCCTTTCTGGTGGCTGGGTTGTCTCTGATTTAAGAACACTTTCAGCTTTTTTTTAGCCAGGAACTCCAACTGAAGGCATGCAGGCATCTGAGATTTTCCTGTCGCCTAGGGTACTCACGGTGTGATGGATGAACCTTCAATGCTTTGCATACATCCTGCTTCTGTTACCTCCTTTTTATCATCTGAAAATAGAATTTCTTATTAAAGTTTTCCACACCAGGAATTTCTTCATTGCCTTCAAGATGAACAAACACCTCAGGAGAAATAGTATCATCATGAAAGGTCAGAGTGGTTGCTCTGTAAAACAGCTGAAAAAGAATCTTAACAAAAATATTGGGATAGGTCAGACAAACTTTTCAAAACTCAAATAACTGGGAAATTGTCAGCCCACTTCAATTAAATGATCTTACACTTACATTATCACCTGAAATAACACTTAGTTATTAGTATTCTGTGAATTTTAAAGCCTGTATTCTATACTTTTTAAAACATAGCACTGTCTCTGGGCATAGCCTTTCATGCAGACCTCACTGTGTGTGCACGGAGGGTTTGGAGGCAGTGTGGTGGCTGTCCTCTGCTGTTCCCATCCTGACCAGTGCTGCTGTGGGACCTGCTGCTGTACCCTGGCCTGGACATTGCTGCAGGAGTGGCCCAGGGCATGGGCTGGCAGCCAGAGCCTGACATGTCAGCAGATGCTGGGCACTGGCACACTGCGGGAAACAGCCGTGGTGGTGCCTGGCACAGAAGGTGTGTGTCAGCTGGGGAACAGCCAGGGACCCGCCAGGAAAAGAGCTCCTTCCGCATGTTCCTCTGTGTGAAATGTCACTCCCTCACACCGTCCCACAGATGTGGATCCCATGTCCTTATCTTGACATTAGAGAAGCAGATTTAATTGTCAGTCCTCTTAAACGAGCGTTTAATTCCATTCTGTGGGGACTACAGACACTCTTAAATAATTGAGCGGCTAAGAGATTGGTTATTTCTGTTTTCATTGCCCATATTGATTTAAGTGTAGTTAATCCTTTCAAATACCCATGTCACACAGGGCCTGATGGCTCTCTTTAGGGCAATATTGTTCCTCTGGCTAGATTATTTGACATCAAGCATTGTAATGTCACAATAAATCCTTCATGTGGGCTGTTCTTTTCAAAGAGAAGTACCAGATGGGGACTTTGTCTCTTACATTAAACTCTTGGTTTTACTAGTCAGAAGTTGGGCTTGTGAATAATTTTCATTAAATTTTCTTTCGTGCCTCATAAAAGCTACTTCTGCAGCAGTGACATTAAATAATCAGCAGCCCAATTAAACAGGCATGTGGACATAAAACAAACCAAGGTGCTCCCCTCACTGCAAATTAAATATGGTTGCATGTTAAATAATCTCATTTGGGATATAACCCAACACAGAGCTTGTGGAATGGATTTTATAGACAGAAGTGGAGATGGCTGAAACCGGGAACCAACAGACATGTTTTAGAAGGCATTGCAACTTTTCTTACGTCTAGTTAAGTTCTAAATCTCTCTGTCTACCTGAGACCAGCCCAATTAGTATCATAGAATCATAGAAGGATAGGGATTGGAAAGGACCTCTGGAAATCTTCTCTGGAGATGTTCAAGACCCACCTGGATGTGTTCCTGTGTGATCTGGGCTAGGTGATCCTGCTCTGGCAGGGGTTTGGACTGGATGAGCTTTTGAGGTCCTTTCCAGCCCCTAACCTTCAGTGGTTCTGTGATTTGGTGAAATCATCAAGTCCAATCTCACTGACAATGCAGGATCGCCTAGGGCAGGTCACACAGGAATGTGTCCAGATAGGTCTTAAAAGTCTCTAGAGGAAACTACACAACCTGTCCCAGCAGCCTGTTCCAGGGCTCTGTCACCCTTACAGTAAAGAGGATTTTCCTCATGTTGAGGTGGAACTTTCTGTGTTCCAGTTTGTGTCCATTGCCCCTTTTCCTATA
Organism: Semnornis frantzii; assembly: GCA_013399775.1. Taxonomy (NCBI): domain Eukaryota; kingdom Metazoa; phylum Chordata; class Aves; order Piciformes; family Ramphastidae; genus Semnornis; species Semnornis frantzii. The sequence goes on along the minus strand of VWYK01046265.1, from coordinate 33,088 downwards.
AGCTGTGTGATACTCCACTTGTTACTTACGAATGGACCCAAGTGGTTTGAAACTTCCCTGGGCTGGTGCAGTTAGCTTTGTTTCTTTCTTTGTTGTGCAATTCTTTTTTTTTTTTTTTTTTTTTTGCCTTTTTCCCCAGCATAGTCTTGGTTTACAAATGAAAGGTGAAAATACTTTCTGAGCACCTGTACTAAGGGGAAATGGTTTTGTTTCTGTCAAATGAAATATTTTTTCCTATATATACNTAATTTTTTTTTTTTTTTTTTTTTTTTTGGCCATTCTTCTACTATCTTGCCACAGAGCTGTCCTAAGCTCTTTCTGGGTGGTCATAACAAATCTGGGCTCTGCAGCCAGGCTCAGATGAATGTGCACTTCAGTCCTGTCTTTCTAAAGTACATTCGATCACTCTTTTTTTCTTTTTTTGTCTTCTTTTTCCCCCGGTTAATTTTAAGAAGAACATGTTGCTGTCAAATCCCATCCTTACTGAGTAAGAGTTTACATATTTGATGCATTTTTAAATGACATTTTAAAAGAGGTTTTCTTAAGATTATAATGGAGACAGTCTGTCAAGAATGCAGTGAGCGGCAGCGGAGGGAAGCATTCCAACGGCATTACCAAGGCCCTCTGCAGCCGCACACCCAGCACGCAGGCTTTGCTTCGTTATGCCTAGAGGTGTAAGAATAGCTGTGAACAGCTAATAAGAATCAATGCTATTGGAGACATCTGTTTCAGTTTTCATTTTTCAGTGTTATTAGTGCTTATTGGTACAAGGCTCAGGAATGCAGCCAATCCCTTTGAAGTGAAGTGTATTGTAAGGCTAGAGGCATTGTGAGCCTTGTTGATGACCTTGTGTGTAACCTTTCAATTAAACATCCCTAATGCAGGCAATGAGAAAGGACCTCCTGAAAGGAGAAGGCTGCTATCCTGGAAATGCTTTGCAATGTTCTTTTTGGATTTTATAAAGTAATCTCCAAACAACTAGGTCTTTAATTCTTCAGGGCTCTTCAGTTTTAAAAAGGAGTTGTGACTCGGGTCGTGTGGCCATGCCACTGTTAAGTTATTAATGTAGAACAAAACTCCTTCCTCTGTGCACAGTACAAGCAACCAGAGAAAGGATGGCTCTTGTCCCTAAACCTAGAAAATAAGACACCAACTGGAGGTGAAGCCAGCTGCCAGCTATGTCTTGTTCCCTTAAAAAAGCAGTCCTCATCACATGCACCTACAACAAAAGCTTGCATCAGGAGGACAATTTGACTTGTCGATAAATTGATCTGCATAAACTCCACAGTTTAAAGTGAGGTTTCCACAAAGGCATTTTTGCTGATCACAGGGAGGTCAATGCAGCCTTGCAAAACTCATGCACGAGTCAAGCTCAGAGCTGCAGCATGGTGTGGTCTGGTGGTCCTGCATGCACAGTGCTCTCCTGAAGCATCTCAGTGCAGAACTGGGTTGGTTAAAGACATTGTCCCAAAAGCAATGGTAACATAATTTGGAGAAAGATTTGAAAGATGAGCTATGGGGGAACAATCACTATTCTGAGGTCAGAGCTATCATACTTGAAATCCATACACAGGAAGAGCTTTTGAGCCCCTCTGACAAACCAGTACCTGTGTAGTAACTTCTGTGCAAGGTAGTTCTATGAAGAATAAGAGAACTGTCTCCATCTGTCAAGTGCACTATGCTGGATGATGGCTTGTTGCTGCTCACTCATGGGGCACAGTACAAAGTTTTGCTTTGTACTGTACAGATCTAGCAAGTTTGTTTTGGTATTTATCGTACCATGAAATGATGAAAGTCCTCTCTCCTCACTGCCTTGAAAGAAAGGAAGTGATAGCATCTGCTCTCTGGTTCTGAGTGGTGTTTCTGGGCCATGAAGGAAGGGAGGAAGCTGAGGTTCAGATGGCATGATGTGATTTCAGTATCTGGTATGTGTTAGCTAAAGAGGCTGGTGCTGACTGAACGCAGTATTGATGAGTGAGTGTAGATGGACAGAAGTAGAAACAGCATCATGGGCTGAGACAAAGAAGCAGAGTGGGTAAACAGTGGCCAGCAGCACCTCCATTGCTGTTCTCTGCTGTTTGCCCACTAGGATCAGCTCAGGTATTTCAATTGGTGTGAAGGTTGAACTCATTAACTTGTTTGTTTTTTTTCACAGAGTGATTAATACATCCACTTTATTGTACTTAAATAGAAAGAGTTACAAACATTAGAAAGAATCAAACTGTTATAAAAATGGGCCAAAGGGGAGATGAGAAAAGTGGCAGGAGTTAGTTGGCGTTGGAGGTGAGATGTTGCAGCCTACACACAAATGGGAGAGGAATTACTTAGGATTGTAAAAGCAGGAGTTATGGAAGGAATGAATAATGGCAAACCTTGGGCTGGCAATGAGCTCCGCAGGGCGGTGAGAAAGTCTCATAAGCAAAGGGTGGAGTACACCACTAAGGACATTTAAATCAAGTAGAACAAGGTAGAGTAGAAAATGCCTCATGAAAACCCCATCTATCTTAGTTCTTTGGGATGAGATACAAGATGCTACAGTGCCAGCAAGTTCAAACAGTATTTTAGAATAGGCCACCAACATTGCTGCTGGGACACAGCTTGGCCACAGCTGCGAAGAGGACACAAAGAGTGGCTTCAGGGCTGTCAGACATACCCAGGAAACAGTCCTGACAAAGCCTGCTCCTACGAGACCTCCTACAAGACTGTGAAGGTCTCGTGTGGTGCAGCAGCAAGCATATGTGTGTAGAGAAGCATTATCAGGATGTAAAAGTTTTTTGGCTGTTGCCTTCAGGGACAACTTCACAGAAGAACATGGATTTGAGTGAATGCTAAGGAGTGGAACCAGCTAGATCTGCCTGTGGTATCCCGAAGGAGATCATCCTTAGGTCTCATGCCTCTGGGTGCTGCAGCTCATTCTAGTTTTCTGCAATGTTTGCCTGCTGCACTGAAAACAACTCTGTTCTACTGCAGGAATAGAGATTTATTTAAAAGCTCTCCCTGTTCAATGAATGTTTGGAGGAACCCTTGAGTGGCACCAACAGCAACAAATCAAGAAAAGCTACTGTCCTGGTTTGGCTAGGATGGAATCCTTGATCAGCCATGGTCTGCAGGCCATCAGCAATGTTGAGTGAGCTGGGGCAGCTGCCCTGAGTTGGCTGCAGGTGTATCTCAGACTGTAAATGTCACACTTGGTAAAAAAGCAGAAGTCTGCTGAGGGTAGAGCTGCTTGTGGTCCTTCTGTTCCTTCTCCTCGCTCCTGGAGGGCTTGTTCACCATTCTGCTCCTGAGGACTGTTGTTGGTGATCAGTGCACATTCACTTGGCTGAGTATAGCTTTGTGTACATCAGTGTTACATTGGCTTTGCTGTTTTATTAAATCCATTTTCATTTCCACTCATGGGTCTCCTCTCCTCCTGATCCATCAGGTAATAGAACTGCTGTAGCTTAGTCCTGGGTACAGGCTAGACCTAGACAACTACCAAGGGACTTTTTCTTCATATGGGAAGACCCATCTATGATTTTTTGGTTTTGTTTTGGTTTTTTTATATCTTCCAGGCCCTGCTGAATTGCTGTTTCCTGGTACAGACAGCAAGATTATGCTTTAAGCTAGGAGCATTTTATCTCTGATAATTCACACAGGAATGCATTTACATTTTCTTACCTGGTGACTAGTTACAAAGAGGCAAGGTGGCACATGGGGACAGTGGTTAGAAGCCTGGAATGAGGAGAACTAGCCCACCGTGGAAGTGGAAATAAGAAATCTGCACATTCCTGTGCCTGAGGCTTCTTCACACCTCAGTATCCTTAATTACGTTCCAGGGTATTTTGGCATTCCTTCTATTTGCATTTAGATCTTTCATCAGGAAGTTAATGTTCTCAGAGCAAGTAAGATCTCAAACCCCATAAATCCTACTGTTTAATACGTTAACGATATAGAGATAAGTATTTAATTTTACTTTATGCATGACAGAGAAGCCAATGACAAATAGCACTGAGTAATATTTATGAGTTGCATGCCTGGAGGAATAATGACTACCTTAAATTATTGTGAATTCTGACAAGGCACATACATTGAAGACTTTATAAAACTTTATTCTTTATGCATGTAACTACAACACTGTTCTTTTCCCTGCCACTGTTCAGCTCCTGATACTCCCAGCTGATGTGATCACAGAGCAGGACCAGTCTGTGGGAACATCTTTAACCATCCTGCTTCATATTGCTCTGGCCCATAGATTCCAGCTATACTCTGAAACGTGACATGAGAAGGGCAATAAGGAAATTCGTTGACTGCTATGGAAATAGCATGAGGTTACTCTATGTCCATCATGGCTAGAAACAAAAAATGGGCTGCTCTTTCTTTTTCTTCCATTATTGCTAAATTTATGCCACTTGTTCTGCATCTCCTGCTCTGGACATATAGTTTGCAGACCCTTCCTACCTGCAACCTCATGAGGTTCTCAAGGCTCAGCTCCTGTCAGTGGTAGTACTTGGAGTGCACCAACTATGATGGTGAGCATCTCATAGGCATAGTGTTTGCTTGCTGAATGACAGCTGGAGGAAGAAATCTTACACAGTCATGATCACAGCAGCAATTTCTACAAACATCTCAAAACAGTTGAGTCATGAAGGATGAAGAACTATTGGAACAAAAGATGGACTATAGCAAAAGAAATCTCTAGGAAGCCACTTCATTTCTTGGATTTTCAAGTGTGTCTTATAATTGGATTCAAAAGAACAGTCACAAATGTACCTAAAGGTACCAATTTCTCTGGCTGTATTAGACTCTGGTAGTGGTGGCAAATTAAAGCTGCCTGCGTAGGCAAGGAAATGCTTGCAGGTAGAGATGATCAGATGAGAGCCTTGTGCACAATGACACAGTTGCCAATTGTTAACACTTGCCATATCCCATAAGGCTTAAAAGTTTTAAGTCTTTAAGAGCATCACAGTGAAGAGTAACTGCCAGAATAAGTGGAAAGTAACCTCCTGCATGAATAAAAACGCTTCTCCCACTCCCTCCTCGTGTGCTAAAAACCATGGAGCAACAGAGAATTTTGTACTTTAGTTCAACTGGCTTTTCTTTGAAATATACAGATAGAAGAGAGGCAGTGGTTGGCACACAAACAAGCACAGTTGTGTCACTGGATTTCATGACATCATTTAACCAAGTGTGATGATGTGAATGGGGGCAGGAGTTTTCCTTTCTGGAGGTGTTTAGACCAGTAGAGGTGGTCTCCCCATCTCTAAATACCACCTCTTACCATCCATCCCTTATAGCACTGCACCACATCAGTGTGACCCCTGTGCAGCCCAGAGATGCTGCACAGAAGGATGCACCAGACACATGCACTTGGAGCTTTTGCTCCTGCTTGCAGAGCAGTTGTGCTGGCAGGAAATGTAGCACCAGAGCCAGTGTCCCAGTCCTACTTGGCAGGACTCCTTCCTCTCCTCCCTCATAGTAAAGTCAAACTGTTGTTGAAAAAAATACCATCAACAAACCCACCCAAATCTAACCAAAAGCCCACAGCAGTTCCCTGAAGCAAGCATCCTTTTCTCTCTTTTCCTTAAGGGCAATTTACACAACCTATGCCTTGGGTGGGACCTTTTCCAACAGAAGCTGAGTTTTGTTTTTACTCCGTTAATCAGGCGTGGCAGGAAACTGTTACCAGTTGTGCACAATGCATCCAGTTTCTTCCCTTCCCTGTTCCAAATGTGCTTGGATTTATTAAGGTACAGAAGACTTTGAGAAATGTGATGTGGTGGGCTTGCCAAAATAAACCACAAGCGGTGATGAAGCAATAATGTATTTAACAAAGTGTCATGGAAAAGACAAGCTGCAAAATCTATTTGCTGGGCTGCTATCTGCACTTTACTGTCTGCAGCTGCCTAGAACAGAATCCTGAGTACTTGCTGAGCACTCTAGACACGCAGGGCTGCTGCAAGAATTTCCCCACGTTCACATGCTTCACCCAGACTCTTGGTTATAGTTCTTTAAATACCAGTGCCAGCTGTTAAAATGTTGGATAGAGAAATCTACCTGGTTAGAAATATGATTCTGCTCCGGTCAGGCCTCAAGGCTGGAACCTGCACTTGTAACAGAACCCTAGGTTATGTCATTAATTCTCCTTTTGATTTCCTATGTGATTTTCATGGCTGGCTGTTCCAAATGGAGATAAGGAACTTCACTAAGGGGTGACCTCATCACTCTCTGCAGCTTCCTGAGGACAGGATATGGAGGGGGAGTTGCTGAGCTCTTCTCCTTGCGATTCGAGGACAGAACATCTGGGAATGGTTCAAAGGTTCAGAATAGCTGTTAGGAAGCATTTCTTTACCAAGAGGAGGATCAGACACTGGAACACACTTCCTAGAAGTATGGCTGATGCCTCATGCCTGTCAGGGTTTAAGAGGCATTTGGGTAATGCTCTTAATAACATGTTTTAACTTTTGACCACCCCCAAAGTTGTCAGGCAGTTGGACTAAGATTGTTGTGGGTCCTTTCCAACTGGAATTATTCTGTTCTGTTCTGTTTCTGTTCTAAGCACTTGTTTCTATCTCTATCTCTATCTCAATCTCATCTATATTTATATCTATATTCCATTCCAATGACCTTTTCCCTGCCCACACTGCGCTGGACTATGCTGCTGTGTGTAAAGCTGTGCTAAGGGGACACTGGGGATAGGTGACAGATTTCACAACCACCCATGAGGGCTGCAGGTGATGCCAGGGTTTTGAGGCAGGCTGTGGCTTCCAGACTTTGTTATGCAACATTATTGGTCTTGTCTAGAAGCTATGACTATGATTAAGCACTGAAAGGCAACCATGCCTGCTATCCAATTCCTGGGGAACTCCTTCATCTCCCACAGTTGTGCCACTGCATCGAACCATGTGAGTGCCCTGCTGCTAGGGGTGGCAATGCCATGCTACTGCTGGAAACGAGCTTCTAAAGTGAGGTGGTGATCTCCAGGTCATGGTGGCACAGGTCCTCCTAGTGCTGATGCACACAGGCACAATGAGATATGATTCACCACTCCAGCTGGCTATCACTGTGAGAGGCATGGTGCAGCAGGGATTTGATGGATTGGGCTGAGCAGAGCAGGAAGGACACATTACTGAAACAGAATATTTGATGTTGCAGCATGTGCTGGCTGCTCAACTGACACAGCAGCACACCCAGCCTCTCCTCTGCTTGTGGATTTGTTTCTGCACTTGGCATCTTCCCTTTCAAGAGCAGTTTCTAAAAATCAGATTCAAGTCTATGTATCTAACTCTATTAATGTCTTTCACATTCCATGTTTCAATTGGGCAGTGGAGACTGGCTGCCTCTTGCCAGCTCTTGCTATGTTTTCCATTTTGGATGAGAGACATACATAAAGGGTCTTGAACAAATAGTAGCATTCTGCTGTGCTCAGTGCTCATCTGTAACTCATTTTCAGCTCATTCTAAGGCTTGAACTAATGAGTGTGCTGAGGACACTCAGCAAAAATAAAACAAAATTCAGAAGTTGGTGAAACCTTGTTTTTCTTGGCAAGAGAAGGATCATGGACTGCCATGGGGAGGTGCCTGGTGAGTGAGGGAACCATACTCCCATCTCTGGTGGATGGGCATCAGCGGGTGAGTGCCTGGGAAAACTGAGACCCACTTGTGGGAATGAGACCAGTAAGTGGGCATCCCCCGCCTCAGCTTAGGGCTGGAGGGCCTGAAGCTTCCCCCAGCATGTCATATGGGGCCATGCTGCCCCTGGGCTTGCATTCCCACCCTATTCAGCCAACAACTGAAATGTTTACTGATGTTTTATTTCAGTTGGTGTATTGCTAATGCAGACAACAATGCTGGTTTCTTAAATTCAGTAATGCTAGCAGGTGAATGAGTTTAAATGTGGATGGGAACCTGTACTGCAGAAACAATGGCAAATATTAAGGACATTGAACTGTTGGAGCGGTTCCAGAGGAGGGCCATGAAGATGCTCAGAGGGCTGCAGCAGCTCTGCTATAGGGACAGGCTATGAGAGTTGGGGCTCTGCAGCCTGGAAAAGAGAAGGCTTCCAGGAGACCTTAGAGTAGCCTTCCAGTATCTGAAGGGAGCCTACAGGAAGGCTGGGGAGGGATTATTTACAAGGTCTTGCAATGACAGGACAAGGGGCAGTGGGTTTAAACTGGCAGAGGGGAGATTGAAAATGGATGTTAGGAGGAAGTTCTTTCCAGTGAGGATGGTGAGACATTGGCACAGGTTGCCCAGGGAGGTTGTGGCTGCTCCCTCCCTGGAGGTGTTCAAGGCCAGGTTGGATGAGGCTTTGAGTGACCTGTCCTAGTGGGAGGTGTCCCTGCCTATGGCAGGGGGTTGAGGTCCCTTCCAACCTTATCATTCTATGAAATATGGAAGGCAATAATGCAATCAACAGTAACAAGTCCCATATGAGGACAGCACAATCTCTAATCATGATGCTAATTTGAAGTGCATCTACAAGGTGAGGGTGAGATAAATTACCAAAAGTCACACAGCATCAAGAGCCCTCAGTCTGTGTTACTCTGCCACATCTTTTAAAGGCCACTTATTTTTTTTTTTCTTTTGATGTTCCCCTCAAAAAGCACCTTACTGAAACCAGGAGGCTGACCAGGACACTCAGGGCTCCAAAACAGACCTAGCTTGCAAGGTCAGAATAGAGCCTGTAATCACCCAAGCAGTTCTCAAAATAAACACAGCTTCTTCCTTCTCCCCACTCTGTCTCTGCCCCTACTTTTCTGTCTCCACTGTTGTGCTGCTTCCATCCACTCTATACAAGAGAGTCAGTTCACCAGGTAATGGGGAACAGAAATAGGAATACAGAGAGAAATCCTCAAGTATCTCACAGGGAACTTTGGGCTAAGATGATATTTCATTATCAAGAAGAAAAGCTGCCCAAAGGTAATAAGGGAAAAGGGAGAGAAGCCAAGAAAGAAAGCTCTGAAAAATAAGCTCAGTTCTGAGGAACTGAAGTGTGCTCCAAACCCCTATTTTTGCCCAGAATGAAAGGTGCTGGGCAGATTTCTGTGGTAGAAACTTTTCCAGAGTCATGTTGTTTGCGTTGCAGCCATGATTGTTGTGTGCTTGTTTGATATTGTGCTTTGGTCAGTGCTGCTTCAAGTCACTCTACCAAGACAACAAAGACAAGGCAGCCTTTTTACAGGGACAGATTTACAGAAGCTAACTCCTTTGCTCCAGGTTCTATTTGGTGGCTTCACTGTTTTCAGTGCTACCAACTTAATTTAACCTGACTAGAGCTAACTTGCTCTTTACCATTCCTAGATCAGTATCAGAAATAGGGAAAATAACTCAGAGCCATAGTAAAGGGCATGTGGCACTAGCTCTGATCAGGACAGGCACTGGTGGCTTGCAGACTGTGAGCTCTGTTGGTATTTTCAGTGTGCAAAATAGGTGCTTTAAGTCACAACAGCCATTTGGAGCTGATACATCTTTTCTGATAAATTATTGTTTATGTTCTGAGGTCTTAAAACTTTTTGTTCTCTTCTTACTTAGCAAAATTAATTTACCACCCTCTGCCATTTCTGACTTATCAGCACCAATGAATGGTGCAGGAGCAGTGGAAATGTCAGGGGATCTTTTAATTTTTTTCTCAGTATCAAGGCTGTTTTTTTCTTTGCAGATGATGAGTTTTGCTCCAGCGTGGCTGCAAACCGTGAGCTACTAAGGAGGAGGGTAGGGATCACAGAGCTATTGAAAAATGAGAAATTTTCATGAAAAGACTGGAAGCAGAAGTGTGGAGGAAATGGGCGATGGAAGACACTGCGATGTTCTCAGGGATAAGCAGTGGTGACTGCGCTCCTAGCAGCGGTTCAATCAAACTGATAATGATCAGACATGTGTCTGATCAGATGCAGCTCGCTGGAGGAGCTTGCAATGAGTTGGAGCCACTCAGATTCCCTGCCCCTGTGCAGTGCCAGCCCATACTGCTGGAACATCTCCTTCCCCTTGGAACAGCTGTGGGTGGAAGCTGCTGAGCTGTGCTGGTCAAGGTCAAGCACCTCAGAAACTGCCAGCTCCTACGTTGCTGTCTGAGGCTGAGGATGGGGGCTCACTGGTGGGTGCTGGTGGCCAAGGTATTGATATAAGAGCAATAAATCCACATTTGGGGCTGTCATCTAGTGCTGTGGAAGGCCAGGTCCAGGCCCTGGGTCAGTTTTTACTAGAATCCATTTAATTTAAGAAAAGTGAATAACAAAACTTAAAGTATGTGGTTTGTTCCAAGTGCAGAAAAAGGATTTCAGAAACATGTTCCAGAGCTTTGCTTATTCAGGATGTGTGGCATTTGCCTTTCTTCACTGGTGTGACAGGATGCAGTAGGATGCTGTTCCTCTCTAGCCTTTCCTGGAATGTGGTCATGGACTCAGGACCAGGTCACCTGAATGTGGAGGATGGCTTTTTTAAGTGCTGAGGGCAGGGGCAGGCTGATAACCAAGGAAGGTTTAAATCTTACAAGGCTGTGTTTCTCTGCTCTCTGAACTGATGGAAGTGTTTCTTTGCAAGGAGAATTTTCCTGGACTGCCAAACAAGTGTTGCAAGAGGATACTTAAAACATTGCTGTCGGTGCCTTCTAGCACTAAACCTAATTAAGTTTTCTTTCATGTCTTGGAGGACTGCACATGCCTGCTTTCAGGAGGATGGCAACTGCACATGCCTGCTTTCAGGAGGGTGGCAAAGCGTTGGCACTGCCAGGAGATGTGTGTCAATGTGTGAGGTACCTCTGCAGTAAAAAGTAAACGACAGTCAGGATTGGTAGCTGTTGCTTATAATATAGACCCAAGAAGCTAAGATTGACAGTTGCTGGCAGCAGGTTTGTTGTGGTTAAATATCTTTTTTCTTTAGCCAAGGAAAAATACTCACACAAAAATTACTTGATCCGCAGCAGAAGAATAGGATTAGCATCAGGAAGGGGTGTCTGGTGGCAGGCCTCCATGGTATGAGCCTTCGTCCCTGAATGGGATTCATTCTTCCCCAGCTGAGCGGGTGGGAAGTTCTTGCTCTTACAAGAAAGTGCACAGCCCACTGCAGCGGTGTTGTTTTTGCTCTCATGTTATGCCCTTTTGCAGGGGGTCAAGAGTTCTTCCATAAAACTCACTCCAGGCTATAGGTTCTAGCATAAGTAGCCTATGTTGCCTGTCCTCCCAGAAGGGACTCTATAGATGGGGTGCTGGAGCCCTGGCGAAGCGCTTGTCAACCCGGCACTGTTTGCTTATTCCAGGTTCACTGGAAGGAGACATTGCTTCACTCTTCGGCCTGTCGTGGCAGTTTTTTTCAAACATTTTCTCTATTTTTTTTTTTTCCCCCCATAGCCATCTCTCAGTCAGATCTCTCCACCGCTGCCAACCAGCTCTTCCAGGCTGTGCAGTCTGGCACAGAAAGAGACAAAGCCAGCCTGAGTCACTTACAAAAACACGGCGCCGCCCATTATTTTAGCACGCTGGAGTGGACGACTGCTGGGAGATCTCGAGTGCCAAACAATAACTGAATCCTCTCCGGTTAATCGTCACCCCTGCCAATGAGACGGAGGTTGGTCGCTCTTGCAATAAAGGACAAAAGTCTTTTCTTCTGCTCTTTGTTGCCCGTAACAAAGCTGGTTGGATGCAGCTGGGATCAGGCCCACAGCTGATCCTCCTCTCCCCCGCCCCTGGGCCATTCCTTTCAGCTCAGCTGGGGTAGCCTGGACAATAGGGAAGCTGTGTTTGCTGCATCTCAGGATGTTAGGGTCTATAGTACGGATAGCCTGAGAATATGCCTGCATTCTCCCCATTGATGTTCGGGGGCTTGATACCTCATTGTTTGGTTTGCTTTATTGAAAGGTAAAACGGAAGAAGGGATAATGCCCCTGCTTAGAAATATAGATGCATGGCGACATAAAAAGGACAAGAAAGGAACATTTCAGACATGCGACCTGAGTCCACACTGCTTGCAGGGGGGCGGCACAGAGAGGAAAGCTGTGCTGCCTCACTGCAAGGTTTCCTCAGGCAGGATCCTTTCCATGAAACAAGGCTCTGGTCCATGGTCAGGTAGCAAGCTGTCCAGGTGTGAGGCAGGAAGATAACCTGCCAGTCCCTCCTGGCCTCTGGCAGGTAGCTCTCCATGCAAGAGTGAACAGGCAGATCTGAGTCAGCTGCAAAAAAACCAAACCATCAGAAAATGATGATCAGAAAATAGAGCTCTCCATTTTCCGGTGTTGGAACTCGGCTTCCCCGATGTGTTTGATGTAGGTGCATTCAAAGTACAGGATAATTTTTTCCACTCTCTGTTTCTGTATTTTTGTGGTTACCTTTCTGCCAACTTGGGAGCCAGCAGGCAGATCCTAGCATGTCCATTTTCTACCCACTTGTGCCTCAGCAAGAGCCAGAGCTAGCTGTGCAAGCTATGCCTGCCTTGTTAGGACCTAACCCTCTTACCTGCTTCCCCACATTTTGTCCTGCTGGGCCTTATAGGAAATCACCAGACAGCATTCTCATTTCCATAAAACATGCTGCTACCAAGAGCATCCCAGCATCTAGCTACTTTTCCCACAGTCTATCATACCTGATGGCTAAACTTCATTTACTCTGCACACCTAAACTTCATTTACTGTGCACATCAGCCTAAGAAGCTCTCTGTGTTCACATCAGCACTGAACACCTAAGGGACAATACCCAGTGCTGTGGATTAAATAAATATATCTTCTTTTCTAGATCATGCCCAAGGAGCTGCAGAAAGGTCAAAACTACAGTGGTCTCCTTCCCCTTTCTCCCTGCTTCTGTTTTCAAGCCTCGAGTGCAAAGAGCGGTGGAGGCTGATAAGCATCTTTAAAGAGATTTAAGTTGTATTTACCTATGCACACAAATAAAACTCGAGACAACGCAGGCAACATCACATTCTCTGGCATCAAATGCTAAGGATATGAATGGCTCTTAGTCCATTTACTCACTTGGAATAATGTATTTCCTGATTTTTCAGGTGCCATTGGATTATTGATAGCTATTGTGTTCTATCTGCATATCAATGCTTGTACTCCCTCCGCAGAAGATGCTCACCCAGAAGTCTGTGGAAATCGAATACATATTCAGGACTCAAAACAATTCTTGCCTGATGTATTCAAACACAGCAGCAGAATTTCATCACCTACCTCACCACCAAATTCTTTTCAGATCTTATCTTTTCCAGTCATAAGCTAAAAAAGATGCATGATACAATATCCTACCAGTGCTGCAGGGGATGTGACTCCATAGGCAATTTGTGAGATAGATGTTGGGAGTGTCCCTAACTAAAATTGTTTGAGGATAAAATTACTGAGCCCAGTGCTGAAAAGGTGGATCACCCACTGGACTACTCTAGAATTTCCAGAGGGCTTCTGAGATCTAGGTGCCAAAATACAACCAAATATCAATTAAAACCATGTTTATAATTCAGTTCCCCGAAGCTCAACTAGTCCTTCCCAGAACATCTCTTCAGCTTTTGGGTGGTGATTACATTAAGAATCTTGTAGGCTTTGATCATAACAGACAACATTGCTATAGCAACCCCAGCGTAGAACACTAATAACACTACTAACTGAAAAGACTCAGTGGCAGCTCTGATGTACAGAGGGTAACTAGATCCAGAGGACAGTCTTGTGCCTGACCAGCTCACAATGTGTGGATGGATGCTCATTGGAGAGCAGGAAAAGGAACATGTCAGGCCACAGGCCTTTTTTTTTTTTTCCTTTCTCCATAGAGGGTTTCTTTTATGGTTCTGCTCAGAGGAGTCTAAGAGTGGCAAGAGAGGAGGAGAGGTCTGGAGACGGGAGGTGTAGTTGTTATCTCAGTTTTCACTGAAGCACTGACCGTGCATGTATTTTAAGAGCCAACCTCTTCTTAGTGTATGTCCTCTAAAGTCTGGATAATATTAGTTCTCCCCTAGCCCCGCACTGCATTCACAACTAGCTGGGATTGAAAAACGGCTGAAAACATAGAAACATTCCATGTTTCACCAGAATCCACATAAGGAAGAGTTAGTCCAGGAAAACAGGATAAGAAAGAAAAATAAATTCTGTATGGAAGAAAAGAAGTTTGTGCTGGGATTCACAGCAATCTCTAAGTGCCACATTTTAAAAGTTCCTTTCTCAGGTCCAGTGGAACATGAGAGTTTTTTCAGATTCAAGGTATTTCCTTGGCTCAGCTTCTTCCCCACACATTTGTTTGCCAACCATATAGCAAGTGGTTTTCCGAGCTCTTTATCCTGTTTGGCTTCCAAGAGCAGGACGTAAGTGGTACTGTGCTAGTTTGAGGCTAATTGGAATACTTTAATGGAGAAAATTATATTATAGGCTGTGAAAAGAAAACACTGGTGATGTCTACTTCACTCATAGGCTTGCTGAGATGTTTAAGAAAAGAATACACAACAAAGATAAGACACTTGGGCTGTCTAGCTTCTGGCCTTCTCCTCTCTGCCAAGTAAACTCACTAACGACTTTCCTTCTAATCCCCCCTGGCTGATCCTCCAAACTCACCTTGTGCATAAGCCAAACTTTGGGGTAAGGTATAGGGGTGGGGAGAAGGTGGAAGGGTGGTTGGAAGCCCCTCCCGGGGTCTCTGATTTCTGGGAGGGGAGTTGTGTTTCTGTATTACCTTTAACTTGTATATTTCTTTAAATATTCCTGTATATAGTGTATATATCTGCTTGTATAGTGTGCTAAGCTTCAGTCCTTAACTTCCAGCCAGCTGAGTCTAGTCTGGGGGATTTTACAAAGTGTGAGCGGGGCAGGGAACTCCCAAACCATCACAGGTACTAATATTCTAATAGCCAATGGTACTATATAGTATTCTTTATTAGAATATATACTATTATTTATTAGAATTCCATGCATGCATTAAAAAATCACTGTGGTTGGTTATAGCATAGTACTTTATAATTTATTCCAGCCTAAAACTTTATTCAAAAGGCAGTTCTGAAAGGGAGAAAGATTACAACTGCTGTCCATGGCATCACCTGGTGACACTGTACTGCTGGTGGGTTGTATACAATTCTTCATAGAAAGTTATTAAAGAATAAATTGCTCTTTAATAGGAAGTTATTAAACCACTCCAAATAGAATATTAATGGAAGATTTTTGCAAATTAATATTTCAAATAAATGTTTGAGCTTTGTACTGCACCTTGCTATTTTGAAGTCAGCTTTTTTGAAGCTTAGACTATTACACTGTTGAGTCTCTTGCTGACTACCTCAGAGCCCTGTGCAATGGCAGGACCTCTCTCAAGTGCAATAGTGCAGCAGCAGCAGCGATCAAAGCCCACATATGCTGATATTATCTCAGCAGCAATTTCTTGGGTCCATGCTGAAGTGGCAGGAGAACACATCTTCACATGCCTTCCCAGCTCATCTGCCTTACACAGATTTCACACTTGACTAGCAGCTGTTCACAGATTTGCCCGTGTTAAGCTCTGTGTGAAATGTTGCAGGATAGGGACCACTGCTCTCAGTTTCTCAGGAAGGCTCCACTATCTCTACCATTCCCCTCCAGCTTTGTAAGGGTTTGGAAAAGTTTCCCAGCTCAACTTCATGAGCTCAGGTGCTGCTTGCAGCAGAGCCACTGCTGGGTGGAACAAGGTACAGTGTAACTACCCATTTAATACCCACCCTTATGAAGGACAGTGCAGTCCATCGAGAGCTACAGAAACTGCTGATGTGTATCCACAGATGACTTAGACAGGCAAACAAATGATAGCAAATCAGAGACAGAGTAAAGAATTGTCATATGGCAGGTGCAAGTGAAGGGGCAGCAGATCCCCATGGCACTGCAGATGCTAGCCCAGTACTTCTCGAATAAATCAGGTACTGCATGTGCAGCTTCATTTCTAATGTGAGTCTGATCATCTAAGGCCATCAACTGCGTTCAGTTTTGGGCTCCCCAGTTTAAGAGAGACAGACATCTGCTGGAGAAAGTCCAGAGGAAGGCTACGAGGATGATGAGGGGACTGGAACACTGCCTGATGAGGAGAGGCTGAGGAACCTGGGGCCTTTTAGTCTGGAAAAGAGAAGACTGAGAAGGGAATTTAATAAATGTGTTCCTCTGTGACCTGAGCTAGATTGTATGGTCCTGCTCTGGCAGAGGGGTTGGACTAGATGATCTTTCTAGGTCACTTCCAACCTCTGACATCCTGTGAGCCTGTGATCACAGAGCAGATCTCCAATGTTATAATATGAGTCTCCCTACAGCATCCTTAGAATGCCAAGACACTCCTATGTGCTGTTTGGTATACACACCAAAAAAGAACACCCTTGATGTTGCAGTGACACTGTGGTAACACACAAGACTCAGAACCAAAGCTCAGAGACATCAAGGGTTAGGTATATCCCTGGGAAGGGCAGTAGGTTAAATCAAGGCATCGCCTCAGCCAGCTCCTTGGAATGGCCTGTTCCTGCATGTGACATACCCAATCTCCTCCTGGCCTGAAGGATGTAAGTCCTGAGTGCTTTCCAAAGCACGTGGAACTCCTGAGCACCAGCCCATGGTGAGTCAGCCCACGGGCACACTGCAGGTGCTCCACAGGCACTGCTCAAGCACAAAACCAGTGCTATTAGCAGGTAGAGCAGTTTACTTTGCTGCTGCACATCCTGTAATCTTCTGGGAAGAAGCACATTCAGAAGACTGAGAATTAACTCCTACTTTATTGTTCTCACAAAGGGCTCACAGCACTAATTGGAGCTGAGAGTATTCCTCACATCCACACAAATACTCAGCCTCTTCTCAGAGTTCTGTGTGCTTTGGCCTCAGATACATCATACACAAATAGTCAGCCTCTTCTCAGAGTTCTGTGTGCTTTGGCCTCAGATACATCATACACAAATAGTCAGCCTCTTCTCAGAGTTCTTGATGCTTTGGCCTCAGATACATCATATTTTAATGATCCAAAGTTTGAAACAAACAANGTCTCCGCAGAGTTCTTGATGCTTTGGCCTCAGATACATCATATTTTAATGATCCAAAGTTTGAAACAAACAAACAAACAAACCTATTTTGATAGCAGGCAGTTACTTTCTTCTTGCCACATGTGAAAAAGATAGGCAGGTCTTGTGTGTTAACTTCAGACTCTATACCAGTTCAGGAAGACAAAATCTGAAGTCTCTAGAATTACAGTTAAAAAAAAAAAATAAAATAAAAGACCACAAACATTGCAGTGTAGCAGAAAATAGAAATATTTAGATGAGGACTTTGTGCAGAGTGTCAACACTTAGAAATGGACATGTTCCTCCCCTCCCAGCTTTACTCGTGGAAACACGGAAATTTTATTCTTGGCTCTGAGTGACACAAGATGTTCAGAGTATGGTGTGATTGATATGACTGGATATTAACTTTTTTTTCATCACCCTGTCTAGAGACATCACAGACAAGAAGCACATTGACTGATGAGTGAGTATGATGCTGGCACAGCAACAATCAACCATCTTACGTGGTACATGCGCTTGCATCTCTGACCTGACATCAAAAAGTAATGCAGTAATGCATGAGTTGTGTGAAGAACTTAGCTCAGATATGGTCTGATCAGGGGTGAGATTTTGGAAGCCACCTTTTGCCAGAGGTACTCCATCCAGCAGGGCAGAGAAGCAGAAGGTTTCTTTCTCGCCAGCAACCTTGTGATACTAATATGAGCGACCTCACCAGATCTTGCTACATATGTTGAGAACTTAATGACCAGATCATGCAGCAAGTCAGAACAGCCATTTTGAGGTGTGAGTCTGATGCCCCCAAGATGAGTTACCCTGGAGATGTGCTGTTTTCTGATGTCTGAACATGAGCCAGACTTGCTTGTATTTGCTTTGATGTGTGAGAGCTTTGATACCCACATCAACATGAAATCAAATTACAAGAAAAACTTAGAGATTCACATCAGTGTATTATGGCAGCTACTCATAAAAATCTCTGATAGAAGGCAGCACGCAGGCAATGTTTATCTGCATTCTTAAGACACCAGTGGACAAAAGTCTGATACAAAATCGAGGTGTTCATGACAAAGTACCAAGCACTACCATGATGGAAATTATGACACCTGTGAATCCCTGTTCCAGATGTGGATTGGGAGTTGCCATCTCCATTGCTTGCCAC
Organism: Semnornis frantzii; assembly: GCA_013399775.1. Taxonomy (NCBI): domain Eukaryota; kingdom Metazoa; phylum Chordata; class Aves; order Piciformes; family Ramphastidae; genus Semnornis; species Semnornis frantzii. The sequence continues at coordinate 14,995 of VWYK01046265.1, read as the reverse complement.
CACAGACAGCAGCATGAGTCTTTTTTAAGAGAGGCAAGAAACATAATTTGGTTTTGTGATGCAGCATTGCCAGCAGTGATTGTGAGCTTGGGACCTGTTCAGTTATGGCTGCTGGTTCCTTAGAGAAGGAAAACATCTCTGATGCAGATTTATTTCAAATGTGGAAGCATATTAAAGGACCATCTAAGAACAAACCCTTTAGTTTCTTTGTGCTGAAGACAAGAGGCAAGAGTTGCTATCTGAAGTTACCTGTAAAATGCATTTGCCTGAATCTGAGTTTTCCAAATTCTGTAAAGATGACAGAGCTGATAGGCCAAGAGCAGGCTGCAGAGGAGCAGAAGAGCAGGGCAGTAATACTCCCTTCTCCCAGAAGACATATGAAAGAGAAGCTAAAGAATGATGAGAGAGGGAAGGGGAAAGAGCCATTGAAGAAAGGCAGAAGATCTCAGGCTGAAGAGTGTGACACCAGAAGGTGCCATGTGAGAGGGTTCAGACCAGCAGTGGTATCTCTTGTACCAGCTTTGCCCTCCAGATTTTATTTTCCACGTGAAATGAAACCTTCTCTACAAATTTACCCATTGTTACTCCTCCCGTGGTTGCTTTGGTGAGTATTGACTGGAGGCACCATACCTGCTGAAGAAAGCTTTCTTGCTGCCATAAATATTCTTTCTTATTCCTGCATCAGGAAGGAAAGGACTTGCCCTGAGTTCTTCAGATCTAGTTGTCTGGAGAATGAACTCAGACAAAAGCCAAGAGGTGAGAACAGAAACATGCCAGTGGGGCCAAAGTGCTGCAGTGAGGGCTGCCCTGTGGGACAGGGTCCTGCCCTCCACCAGCACCTGCAGATTTGCCCAGAGACATGTTGGAGGCGTTTTGTGTAACTGGAGGTAAAGATTTTCCTTTTGCTGGCCACTGTTTGTACAAGAAAGGCCTGCATGTCTGGTTGAGGAAAAAACCAGAATGCTTGTACCTCATATGTTGGAGAAATTGTTCAAGAACAGATAACCCTTGGGAAAACCTTGCTCTGAGATGCTGCCAAGAGCAGTGGCTGTGTTGTTACCTGCCTTGCCAATGCCAGTCCGTACACAGCAGCTTCTTGGCATATAGAATGTAGCTTCTGACAAAAACAGGGCAAGGTTTTTCTTGCAGAGGGGCACGGTGGATCCTGTTGTTAATGCTGCCTGTCCCCTGAGCATGGCCTTTCCTCCTCCACACTGTTTTCTCCTCTGCACAGCTGTGGCAATGCTGCTTTCCTGATGTCCTACAGGTGGAGCACACGGGGCGCGTTTTTCAAGCAGCCCTCACCTGGAAAGCCATCCCACACTGTATGAAGAGATGCATGCAGTGGGCATCCAGCTCATCTCGCTCATCTGTTGGTTGACCGCAGTGTTATCCTAGATTCATAACCAGATGGATTCTGCATCACTCACAGCCAGCTTCTCCTCAGTCTGCTGCTGCTAGACAGGATGTGCCAGCAGACTCTCTGCTCCTTCGAGGTGATGCTCATTGCTTGACATAACCTTGTGCTCTCCTCTATTATTTTTTTTTTTTTTCTCCCCACACTCTTAGCAGCCATAAGAAGTCTGAAAGATAAATGAAGACTCAAGTGCAGAGAAGGGGAGATTGATTGGTTCTCCTGCAGAACTGAAAAGAGATGCCACAAACACCCTTCGGTTCTCACACATACAAGACATTGTTCATGTCAGAGCCATGCCAGCTTCAGAAGGCTAAACCATGCTATTCCCTTTTTAAACTGGTGCTTCCAGTTCTGCCCCACCCCCCGCCACCCATACAGTCCTTACATATAAACCTCCTTTCAACAAAATACGTTTTTGTTCATGAAGCATTTCCCTGCCCTTTCTATGTGATTGGAATAGCCATCTATGCTCTCTGGCAGTCTGTCTGAAAAAAAATGGCTCCTAGTGCCTGTAATTGCTGTCTCTGACAGGAGCCCATCGTGGTGGGCAGCCACCACTTCTCTGAAAGCTGCTGCAGGACTTAACTCCTAAGAGAGTCTTAAGGAGAACACACTAAGGATATTCTTCTCTATAGCTGATGTACAACAGCACTCAGATTGTTGCACAGTGCCTGGTTGTTCATAGTCCCTCTTTTGAGGGTTCATTTTAGGGTGCTGTCCTGTTTGCTTGGAGCTCTGTGACTTTGCTCTGTTTCTTTCCTGGTCCTGAGCTGACTTCAGCTCCCAGAGCAAAAGCCCAGTCAAGGCTCAAAGAGGGGTGCCCCCATCCCCCATGAGACTCAGTTCCCACCTCCCATGGGTATCACTTCTCAATCCTGACACCAGGGGAAAGCCTGGGTGTGAAACTGTTAGAGACCATCACTAGTGGGACTGAAATAGCCAATGGATAGGGGAAAGCTGCCTCACACTATTCCCTGGGAAGCTGTGTGTTCGCTCCAGCCTCCATTCTGCCCCGGATAAGGATCTAGGTCAGACTTTGATTTGGCAAAATGAGAGATGGATATCTTTTATTCTGGAGGAAATAAACTGTAAGAAATCCTCAGGTTGTCAGGGTGAAGCAAGAAGACTGCTTTTTATATGGCTGCAAGGCAGAAAAGAGACAGGAAAATCAGGGCAGGTATTTGCAATAGTACAGTTTTGCAAAAGCAGTTTGGGGGAGAAGTGGTCTTATTCAAGTATTCTTAATTTTATTTCAGAAATAACAAAATTATGATTAGATAGAAATCTCTTCTTGAATAACCTTTTAATTTCACTTTAAGTCTTTTCACTTTACCATTGTATTTTCACTAGTCAAAGCTTTAACCACTCATACATGCATTTGGTTCAAAACAAACTACTTAAGAATTATTGTTTCCCCCAGCCTTTGGGAAGTTAACTTTTCATCCCAGCCTGTCAGATTTTTCACTGGAATAAAAAAAATCCATTTACTTCCAATATTTGGCAAATCACAGCAATGATGATTAATAAAATATTATTCTGCTGTTTTGATTAAACCTGTTTGGTTTTATCTTAGTCAGCGGAGGTTTGTTTTTCTTCCTGTGGTGTAATTGTTGCTTTTGGTACAGAAACACAGATATTCCAGACTTGCAGATACCAGCTCCAGCTTTCAGAAACTCCTGTCTGACAGTTAATTGAGTCATTGCTTCATTAGTGCTACTAGCAGGAGCAGAATGGCTTTCCTTATCCCTGTGGAATTGTTCCTTTTGCAGTGGGTAACCAGAATAACTCAGGGGAAAGCAGTATCCAGGAAAAGCAAGGACTGGTGAACCTGGATCAGTTTGTCACAGAACATAAACAGCTCTGGACTGTTAAATTCTGGTTGTCTGGAGGTAGGGTTTGATGTCCTCTCTCTCCCATGTGCCCCTTTAAACATCTGAATGCTGCTGCATGTTTTCAGCAGACTGGAAAAGAAGAAGGTAGAGCATTCTTTAATGGAAGCTGAAAATTGCTGAAAGCGGTAATAGGTTTGGTGTGCAAGTTTGAATAATAGTTTGAACATGTGAATTAAGGTCCAGAAATTTACTGTGGTGCCCTCAGGGGCATGTCTTTGCAGTAGCTCTATGTAGAGATAAGCAAAGTACCATGAGAATGAATTCGTGCTTTTTGTAAGTACAGTAATTTGGGCTAATTAGGGCAGGCTCAGCACCACCCTGGTGCAGAACAGAAAGCTCTACAGAAATTCAAAGGAGCTAAGCTGTCAACTTCACTGAGTTCCTCATCCAAAAGACCTCACTCACAATCACCCATGGAAAAAAAAGCTGCTTGCACAGGCAGGCCATCCTGAATGCATCCAGATCCACAAAATAATATTTCAGTACTGAAGAAGTGAGATGCTTAGAGCTCCCTGCCAAAACTTCCTAGTGATGCTTGCAGGTACGTAGGCTGCTGACAAGCCCCACAGGAGGAGGAAAGCTGCTGCTCAGGGGACAACTGAAAGCCTGTGAACCCTGGGATGGCTGTCTTGTCTCAATGGAGTCAGAGAGTAATTGAGTTCATCTCTCATCTGTTCTGCCCAGCACCCGAGCCCAGCAGTGCCTGGCCAAGCTTCCAGCAGTGCCTGGAAGATGAAAGGCAAAGATCTGCCCTTGGTTACGACACTTTCCTCCAACCCAGCCCAGCATTAGAAATGTCCCCGGGGCTGCCTGAATCATTGCTGCAGCACCAGTACCTGACACTTTGCTTTGCAAAGCATTCCCTGTTTAATGCCTGTCTCTGCTCCAGTTCCCACTTTGCTGGAATGACGAAACCCTGCACAACACCGGCCTGACACGGCTCCTTTCTGCTGGAGAGGATTCGTTCGCTGTATTGACAAAGCTGCCAGGTATGTGGAAGGGGAAGGGCTAGGGCTGTGCTCACATGCTCCCAAAGCAGTTGAGAAACCTGAAAACACAGCACAATCTGATGTAAACAAACAAGTTCTGCATATTCTCCTTTCCCAAATATTCAGAAGTCTTAAAAGAATTGGGTGTGTAATTGAAAGTAGCCAAAGGCAGCTTTATCCTGTGCTACCAGCACTTACGCAGCTGATCACCCAAAGTTTCACTTGGCAGCTTGACAGGGTTATACATTTTCACATGGCTGAACAGTTCTCTAAGCACTGCAGCCCAAACAACACAGCACCACACACTGTCTTGTTCCACTGTTTCAACAGGCTGGAAGAGAAATTGCCACTTCTCCTTTGCCCCAGTCTTGCCATCAAGCCCCTTGCCTGCTACAGCAGCTTTCCAGCACCAGAAGGCTATTTCCTTTTACCTCTTGAATCTGACATTTCCTTTTGGGAGGTTACAGGAATGATCTTTCCTGCATGAAGTCTCTTGTGCTGATTTCTGTGTTCTTGCTAAGCGCTTTTGAAGACGTCGCTCTTGATGTCACGGGATCCCGCTGCTGGGATGGGATCTGGAACTGGCAGCATTTGGGAGCTTGGGAGGCAATTTGTCAGAAAAATTGGCACTTGAAGGGGATGTGTTGGTTCTGAGAAACAAGGAGCGTCTCCCTGCAAACCAAAGCACTCCCAGAGCTCCTGCTCCAGGGAATGGTGCTGGCGCTGGTGCCAGAATACCAGCTTGGCTTCTTTGCATGCTAAGACCTGCACTTTTTTCTCTTATGGGCCAGAGAAGAAAGTCAATCCCTGAGAGGAAAACTCAGTAGGCAACACATTACTGAGCAAACCAATGAAGAAGGGTGGTAAAATGAGCCTCTTCTAGCTCTCTATTGAGAAAACGGAGAAACTTGTCTCTTCTACCATGGAAATTCAATAGCTGTCTTACAAATATTGAATTTCCCATCTTTTGAGAAAAATTCTCGCTTCTGATGACTCTCTTCCAGGCTAATTTTTTTCAAAACTGAAATACAAGAAGCTAAATAGAAAATCCCATAATCACTCACAGAATCACATAATGTTAGGGGTTGGAAGGGACCTCCAGAGATCATTGAGTCCAACTCCTCTGCCAAAGCAGGACCACCTAGGGCAGTCCACACAGGAATTCATCCAGGTGGGTTTTGAAAGTCTCCAAAGGAGACTCCACAACCTCTCAGGACAGCCTGCTCCAGTGCTCTGTCAGCCTCACCTTAAAGAAGTATCCCTTCATGTTGGGGTGGAACCTTCTGTGTTCTAACTTGTACCCATTGTTCCTTGTCCTATCACTGGGCACCACTGAAAGGAGCCTGGCACCTTCATCTTAGAATAGAATCATAGGATGGTTTAGGATGGAAGGGACCTCAAAGCTCATCCAGTTCCAACCCCCACCATAGGCAGGGACACCTCCCACTAGCACAGGTCACTCAAGGCCTCATCCAACCTGGCCTTGAACCCCTCCATGGAGGAAGCAGCCACAACCTCTCTGGGCAGCCTGTGCCAGTGTCTCACCACCCTCCCCGGAAAGAACTGTATTGATCTTGACTGCCACTCCTCAGATATTTACAGATGTTGATAAGATCTCTCAGCCTTCTCTTCTCAAGACCAAAAAATGTGGGCAGATGCTACACAGTACTGAAATCTGACACTTGTTTTTCCCACCATCAGCACCATTTTAATCCATGTATCTGCCATTTCCTTCCTGCTCTGCATAACTTCACAATACACAAAAGCATCCTAGAGAAAGTATGTGAGGTGCTGTCCTCAGACAAAAAGAGAAACTCCTTTGACTAAATTCAGAATGAGCAATCTTTACACAATTGATTTCTGTTATTTGGGGGGGGAGGAGTGGTTTTCCAGTCACTCCTCTTGTGAGAGACAGGAGGCCACCTACAATACAAATTGTATCACTTACCAAACCCACAAGTGAGTGCACTTCTGGTTCCTTCTGCCGCAAGCTTTGACGTCGAGTGGCATTCCCAGCATGGAGACAAATTTATTTATTCATTCATTTAATATATTCAATAAACCAACCAGCACACAGACTTATTCTTTACAAGTAATTAGAATGTATTACAAGCATACAAATGTGCCTAAGATTGAGAATTTGGGTTATAATCTAATGAAAATATTGTCGCTGAATTAATTTCCTATGTGGTGCCAGAGCCATGGAATAAAAAGTATATTGAAAGTCTTCAGAGACCTACTGTCAACAGCCTAGCACTACCTCTAGTTTAAGATGGAGGAGATTAGATTTCAAAAGCCTGTTCTTTTTCATGCATGTTCCAGTTGTCTTACAGGAATCTTCCATACTTGAAAGACCTCACAAATGTGTCAGAGATTAAGAAAGTGAAGAAATGGGCAATTTCTGCTACAAATGTTATTCAAATCGTGGGATCATAGCATCAGAGAATGCACTCAATTGAAAGGGACCTTCAAAGGCTGTCTAGTCCAACCCCCCTGCAGTAAGCAGGGACATCCCCAACTAGGTCAGGTTGCTCAGAGCCCAAGCAGTCATGACCTTCCTGGACAACCTGTTCCAGTATTCCACCACCCTCATAGTAAAGAACTTTTTCCTAGTGTCCAACCTAAATCTACCCTTCTGTAGTTTAAAACTATTGCCCTTGTCCTATTGCTATGTGCCCTTATAAAAGATCCATCCACAGCTTTCTCTTAGGCCCTCTCCAGCTACTGGAAGGCTGTTATTAGGTCTTCCTGGAGCCTTCTTTTCTCCAGGCTGAGCAGCCCAAACTGTCTCAACCTCTCCTGATTCTAAAATGCATCAGACTCAGAGCAATGGAGTTCAAGTGCAGATTTACGAGGAGTTTGAGGCAGTTGGTCCTCTCTGTGTCAGCTGCAGTCTGACAAGCTGCAGATTGCATCACTGCAGCACTGAGAGACAGTGGCTGGCTGTAGCTATTGGTTCTCCCTCTGCACTGCAGCAGCAACGTGCACCAGCAGCACAGGGAAGGTCACCACTGCTTCAGCCCTTCTAAAAGGGATCAGACATCCTGCTTGCCCAGTGTCTTCATTTTTTGAGCATCCTGCTCACTAACTAATGAGGTATTGGTGAGCAAAGGAATATTTTTAAGAGTGCAATCCCAAGTCATCACGTTGGGAGTGAAGTGGAACACAGAGGTGGGCTGTTTGCTGGCGCTCTCTGGGGAACATCTGCAAAGTGAAGGGAGAAGTATCCATGAAGCGCAGCTGCTGGACTCGTTTTTTCACTTGCCTTTGGAAATTAGACAGGCAGATGATACAACAGGGATATTGGTTCCTGCTTTCTGTTTCAATCAGCAGATACAGAGGGGAAGAAACCAAGCAGAAGTGGCCTCATTTGGGTGCATAGTTTCAAACTTGGGCTGAATCACCCTGCGATGCCACATCTCTGGTGCACCCCTGGGAGCTGCCAGCCTGTTAGTGTTGTGTTTGTTTCAGGGCAGTGTATGGAGCTATGGAGCTCAGGGCTTCTCTCTCTTTACAGAAATGAAGAAAAGGGGGGAAAAAAAAATAAAAGAAGAAGAAGAAGAAAGAAATTAAGTTATGCAGGCCTTTGTGGTTACTTTTTTGTAGTGAGATGTATTTCATCTGCTCCAGTAAGCAGCAGGTTTCCATTGCTGTGTCCTGCATGAAAGACTATTGCCACCGGGAGTGCAATTATCCTGTTCCTCCTCTCAGTCCTAAAGCAAAAGGTTTTCACATAGCACTGAGGTGTAAAGAAAGATCAAGGGAATGCACCGAGCTCACTGGGAGCACTTCTGTGCACCACTTATCAGCAGCTCCTTATCAACCTTAATCTGACAACACAGGTGTGAGGGAATGCCCCAGCTGGGACAGATCGCTGGTAATCTGATCAGGAGCAACTCATTGCTGGACACCAGTTTACTTGTTACCAGTTGAACAAAGGAACAAATTAAGCAAGCCTGATTAAGTCGTGTTGGTAACAAGGGAGGTGTGGTGGGGAGAGCTGCATGTCTTGGCTGTCTGTGAGTGTGCAGCTAATAACCATTACACAACACCCACAGACACGCTCCCCCGGGGGAGAGGGCATGGTAATTAGAGAATGGGTGTTTGGAAGGAAAAGGCATTTCATATCCCATGTTCTTCATTTTAATAATACAGGCTCCTGTGTTGTGAAACACCTTCCTTAGAAAAGCATTAAATGCTGTGACCCATGTCCTCACCCAGCCAGCGCAGCAGCCAGCACTTCACACTCTACCTGGGGAAAGGTCCCCAGGGCTGGGTTAGAGAAGGTCATGGCTAAAAGGGTCTGACTGGAGCCAGGGTAACAAAGCAGAGGAGTGTTCTTCCTGAGGCACTCCTGAAAATGCCTTGCACAGAAGTTGACATCAATGCACTGCCAGTTCTGCTCTTCTGCAGACCCCGTCTCCGTTCCCCTTCTCGTCCACATCCCAGCTCCCACAGGGATCTCCTCTTGGGATCCAGCACCCAAAGGGAGTGGGCAGCACACTAGGCAAGCTCAGTCCTCCTCCTGCCCTGGTCCTGTCTTTGTGGGCAGCTGCCTAGGCTTTTTTCTACCCTCTGTTGCTTTCAAGAGCAGCCGCTGCTGGTGAGACTGAGCCTCTGCTGCGAGCCTGAAGCAGTGCTGCTGCTGCTCTACCAAGATCTTGCTGGATGGAAAAGGGATGAATGGACTTTATGCACTGTCTTTCAGCAGCTGCACAAAGTTGCATTTGTGGTCATGGGGAAGAGGCAACACAAAGACCCTGAAGCCACTCTCTTTTCAGTCTTGTCTTGGAAGGCTGGGAAGCATCCTCAATGTGTGAAGAAATTCACTTTGGATCTCCACCATGCTGGTCACTGCACCTTCCTTGTGACAATATATTTCAGCCACTACCATGATCTAGCTTCCCAACTTCATTTGGTCACCTCTGTCTCATCACAGTTCCCAAAACAATGTCTTGAACACCAGACTGAGCCAGCAGAAGAGCTGTGAGTAATTTTGGAAAGAACTGTGTAGAGGCTGTCATAGTTCTGACGCTCCAGGAGGAGGCTGATTGCTTGTGCAGGAAATACTATGTCAGGTAGAAAGCTGTAGGAAATCCTTCTGCACCTTACCCCTTTCTACAGTAATTTGTGTGGAAAAATGGTTCAACTCTGTCAAAACCACTTGAATTCTGAATGTGCCTTTTAAGTAAAATACTGCAGCAAACAGAAAAGATTTGTTTTTTTGGAAGAGAAAGGACACACAAGCATCAGACAATGAGAAAAATCTGTTGAGCACCAAAGCCAGGTTTCTGGGCTGTCCAGCCTCCTATTCTTGGTTTCAGCTATTAAATGCTTGCCATAAAAGTATTGCTTTTATCTGCCTGTCTTCCAAACTCCTTTTTCCTTTGGACATCGTCTGACTCTGCTAGGGTCTAATCAGAGCCTCATTATCTGCTGCTGCTAGGAATGGATCTTGTGGCTTACTGGCACAAGTGGTGGGCAGGAAGATTTCTGAGCAAGCAGATGTTGTGTTAGTCCTTGTGGCCACACCATCCCAAAGGCATATGGAAATACCACTCCATTACCTCTTTTAGGCTAAAGAAGAGAGGATGCAATGCCCTCCTATTAACTAAAGGTCAAAAGATTATCGGTTAATGTAAATCCAGAGGGTAGAAAAGAGCAAAAGGGTAAATCCATAGGGTAGAGAAGAGCAAATACTCACTTAAGAGCCAGTGAAATGTGTGCTACTCTAATTCGTGTTGTGGTTTACATAATTGCCTGCTCAGTGTTGCTTTCTTTCTTTGCAGTTCAGGGTGCAGCTCTCATCATGTCTAACATAGTGTCTTGCTCACCATGTGATAATCAAGCAGCCTGTGACCTGCAGGAGCAGTGAAACTAAACCCCCGGGCTCAGTGTGGAGCAATGAGGAGGGAGTCCAACCCCAAGGAGCATTGATGGGAACTGCCAGAGCTAAGTGAGGGCCAAGGACATGGCTCATTTCTGAATTTGTCTTCCACAGGTACAACCAGTGGTGTGTCTTCACTTCACCCAAGTATTTCTCACAGTGTTCTCCAAGTATGAGAAAAAGCAGTCTAAAGAATGCAAATGGTGGCTGTTGCTTTGATAAATACTACAAGCCAAATTCATTAGTGTGCTTTCAAAGAGAATTGTTTTGTTTTCCCATCATAAGTAAACAAAGAAATAGCATTCTCTATCATCTCCTTCATTTCAGAATGTACCTGCTGGTTCTAGTGCTAATTACCATGTTGCTTCTGTGATGGAAAATAGCCCCACAGCATCTTAACTGCAAAATCTGGCTTTTAGGAAAGAAAGGTTTCCTGAGAATGTGAAAGTGTGCTTCGTTCTTACTGAATAATTGGTTTATATTTGAATACAAATAAATGAGCCTGCTATTTATTTGATAGCATTTAATGTACAATCATTTTCTACAGTGGGGCCATACTCATAATGTTTTGTTTTGGTTTTGTTTTGTTTTTTTTTGTTATTAAAAACTATTGATAGAGCACTGGACGTTCATTAGTCACACCACTTCCAAGTGCACAGAAGGATGAACAAATGTGTTTTCATTATAAGAGGTAATAATAATTAAGAGTGACAGCACCTTATCCTCAGGATCTGCCTCCCAGCAGCAGTTTGGCTGATAAAAAAACAGAAGTTAAGATAAGGCAGCAATTATTAAGACAAATCTTTTGAAGGGCTGTTTGAACTCCGGTGTCCAGCAGATAATCTGATTTTACAAGGTGCTCCAAGGGGGGGTAGACTGCATGGGAAGCAGTACCCAGGTGCAGGCCTTTAGCCCTTTGCACTGGCATTTTTACCTCTAGCCATTTCCCTGGTCTCTTCTTCTTTTGTTTGCTACAGCTGTGGCATATAAATCAGTCTTCATTCTGTCTCAGTGACACCAAAGAGAAACACAGCACAAACAATGCACAACACCAAGCCCCAAATGTATTAATCATTTTTCTTTTTCTTTTTTTTTTT
>VWYK01046263.1:29563-44506 GCA_013399775.1 Semnornis frantzii | reverse complement strand
TGGAAAACAAAGTCAAGAGCAGGGCAGTTTAAAGGAAAAGAGTCTGTAAGTGAACCAACCCTGAATAAATTTAAGGGAGTGGTAGGAGGTAGTGTGAAAACTTTAGGGAAGCGTGTTTCTGGGACAACCTCTATATGAAGGGATTCAAAGAAGTGTAGTTTAGTTTAAGGTGAAGCTCAATAAATTAATGAATATTCAATAGTTTCTAGGTGGTATTTTGTACATCCAACACACTTCCTTGAGAAGCTTCTTTGAATAAAAAAAATAATTTGTCGGTGGGAAAATGATTTCCTGTTGTCTTTTTGGTGCTGAATTTAAACACTCAATAAATTGCAAATTGATTAGCCTGAACTGCCTGAGCTTGTGTAAATTGTGTGTTGGTAACAACGTTGCTATCTTCTACTAACTGTGGTATCAAAAGAAGATAAAGAATCCGCAAGGCAGTGTGGTTCAACAGATAGATGAATTAGGCTGAAAGTTTTTCGCAAATGTCACAGACTGCAAGTTACAGAAAACCGAGCCAATCTTTTTTCTGGCTGTTACAGTCCTTCCCTTTCCCAGCACCTGTGTGACCTTGTGCTGGGCTGTTTCCACACATCAAATTGCTAAAAAGCCAGCCTATTATTAAAAAGAAAACAAAAACAAACCCAAATTCTAGTTAAGCATGAAGAAACAACACAGTCCAGTAAATGAGTACCAGAAACAGTGCAAGGGAGGATGAAAGTTTTGACTTAGTTTGAAGAAACAATTCAATGCAGTATGAAGTGAGTGCCGGTGCCAACACCTGGGGAGACAGTGGCAGCCAAACCTTACCTTATCTAAGGGCTGCTGTGCATTTGCAACTAAAGCCTAAAGAAAGTGTTGTTGATTTTTTTAAGTAGGGTTTTTATTGCCATGTTCTGTAACAGGTCAGCAGGTGATTGCACCAGAGATGGTGTAAGAGGAAGCAGCAATTCAGGGGGTTTAGGCTCTACCCTTGGCTTGATTCTCTGTTGCTTGTTCCTGGAGGAGATTATATAAGTTAGCCCATGCTTGTATTTTGTCCAATCTGGAGTGTGGCTAGTCTCTAGAAAGTTCTTTCGACATAGGAAAATGTTGTGCTGTTCCTCCTTTAGGCCTCTGTGATCTTACTGACCCAGACTAAAGGGAGCATTTATTCTGGTGCTGTATGCAAAATACTCAGCCCTTAACCCACATAGACCACTACGTCAGCACTTTCCACCCTCTTCTGTGGATACAAACCTCCAAGTTTTCATTTGTGTGAAGTTTTGCCACTTAGAAATTCTACAGTTTGAACTTACCACACATTTTGTTATACAAAATGCAGCTGCATTGTGATAACATTAAAACCAAAAGAGATTCAGTAAACATGTTTAAAAACACCTGTCTTGGAAACATACAGAGCAGAAGAAAATATGCTATAAATATGTCAAATATGCTGTAAAATTATTTTTTTGCTATGAATACACAAAAAAGAAACAACTGAATGATTTTGGTTCTTCATTCCCTGTAGATTCCTGACTTTCTGTGTTTGTTAATTCAAAAAATCAACAATTTTCTTTGTTAAAAAAATGCAAGAAATTCTCTGATAGTAAGGATTTTTCGTTGAGAAAATGCATATATTTATGAGCTCTGGCTTGGTCCTTTGAATTATCTAGGCACTCCTGTAACCAGTAAGTGAATGCTGATAACCCTGTTAAATATTTCAAGGACTCTTTGCATCTGTAGGGGAGCAGTTGGTAGCTATCACATTCCTTTGCATTGCTGGACAGGTTTTTTTATTTGCTATCTTAATGGTGTTATATATGTACTTTCTTTTTTTTTTTTTTCTTTTTTTTCCACGCTGAGTTCATCTTATCCCACAGCAGCTCTTTGGCAAACAGCCTCACGGATACTTTTAAGATACTTCTTACTCACAGGGGCTGGGCTCATTGCCTACCCTGCTGCGGCTGGGATTTGGATTGCAAATTCCTCAACTGAACAAAGAGGAGTAATAGAAAAGACTGGTCTCTGTATCTGAGTATTGTACTCATAACTCCAGCTCCACCTAAAACAACCCATCTTTGCAAAGATGGGTGCAACATCACTAGTACGTGTATTGCTAGAAGGGGAAAGAGAGGTGGCTCCTGGGAGGCTGCTGGGATTTCAGGTATTATCTTATCTACAGCTACCCTGAGCCTTGTGCATGTGTTTTTTTTTTCTCCCCGTGCTTTGTTTCCTCAGAACCAAACTGCTGGGTATCAGTGTTTTAAGAAAAGGCAGAAGATGGGTAAAAAGCTGGGCAAAGGCAAACCACATATGCAGGATGCATCCACATGTGTTCCCTCACTGCACTTGTCAGCTGCACCCAAAGGCCTTACAGTCTCAGGAGCAGCTTAGTGTAACTGCTTTCATGAGACAGTATCAGCTAGGTAGGATTTGGCCTGTACTGGCTTGCATTTGTTGAGGAGCAGAGACAAGTCAAACTAAACAGCGTGACTCACCAGAATGGGGCTGCTGAGATGGTTTATGTGTATAGAAAAGCTCAGAGTTGGGAAATGGGCTGTCATAGCCCTGAAATCATTAACCCTCTTTGGTTTTGCCGCTCTTCAGAGCTGTTGGAGAAGACTCATAAAGCTCATGACAGTCATAGTCAGGACAGAAGGTGACTGTGCTTGGCTGTCCAGGGGCTCCAGGCAGGAACACTCATGTTACTGCCAGGAGGCTGCCAAGACTAGATGTGTATCCTTGCACCTGGTGGCCAAAAAAACCTCAGCTGCTCATTTGTGTGGAAACCTGTACAGAGAACTTCACACAGTGGTAGTGGTGCTGGACTAAGCAGCCTGTAATTATTCAACATTTTGGTTCAGAGAGTGTGGCAACTGTTTCCCTGAAGCCAGGCTTGTATAGTATGACTGGGAAGCTGCTTTCATGTCTCTTGAACTGTATTTTGATTTGACATTAGCCGCCCTCTTGCTGTTCTCTTCGGTATCCTTGCTGCACGCTGAGATCTCTACCACTCTTGTGACATCGAAGTCGCAGGTTTTCATCATAATGGACTCAGAAGGGGCCAGGTGACATCTGTCAGAAGAAATCCAGTCAGGGACGCTTTTCTCCTACTTGAGAAACCCTCCTTAAGAGGTGAACCGGTAGGGAGAGCAGCTGCTAAGCCCTGGGAGAACTTGGTTTGATGTGCAAATAAGAGCTGTTGTGGACCCAAAGCTGGTGTGGCGGCTGCAGTTGTGGTGGAGGCCTCAGGGCTGTGCTTGGCAGGAAGGAGCCCTGAGGTTCCCAAGCTCTGCAGACGGGAACAGTCTCTTATAAAACAGTTGTCTCGAATGTAATATGCACAAAATCAGCCTGTGGGAAAAGCCGGTGTTCACCAAAGAAGTTTTTTTGGGTGTATCCTGCTCTGTGTTACAATTTCTGTAAGGTACAACACGCCCTTTTTAGATGCGTTTGTTAGTCAAAAGTACACTGACTTCCTTCTGTTTGGTGAGAAATGAGTCTGAAGGAGAGGCAGGTAAACAGTGAAAGTGCATCTCCTGACACCGCTCATTTTAGGGCCAGGAGGCTGCGTGGGGACTGGGATTCAGCTGGGCAACCTGACTCAGCGCCTTGTGTAGGTAATTAAGCTATGCCCTCCAATTAGCCTGAGTGGCCCTTTTATTGGTGTGTGAGATCCATGAGCCTACAAATAGCAGAAAATAGTCTGGATGATTTTAACCACTGTTTTGCATGTTTAAGTAATTTAAAGTTAGAAAAACTTGCCCTGCTAGTATTTACAAAAGCTCATTAAGCATGGCAGGAGTTCTTGTCTGACCTGGAGGCTAAATAGCAGAGCCTGGCAGGGCCAGCACAGTTCCCTTTCCTTGGTCCCATCCTGGCATGGCCAGGATCCATCCCTGCAAGCAAGACAGCTTGGCAGGGCATTACGACACTAGCCAAAAATGGCACCGGGTCCAGTGCTGATGCTGTTGCAGGTGATCGTATGCAGTGGCTTGTTTTATTTGCTACCATAAACATCACCTCTCAGACCTGCTAAATCATATGAAGCCAAAGGTATGTCTAAGCAAATATCCCCATTTTACCTCTGCATAGTAACAAATATTAAGGAAAGAGTATGAGAAACAGTACAAGTACAGACTGGTCCTTCCCTTCTTTCACTGTCCCAGCTCCTGGCAGGCAGATGTTTAAGGGCTTTTGGGGCTACAGGCTTCCCACAGATCACAGTGATGACTTGCCATGGAACAAGTCAGTGCCATAACCCATGGCTCCCTCGTCTCTCAGTATGTTTAATACCTCTGTAAGGTCTCTGCTTTCCCTAATGCATGATCACAGGCCCTACTATGCAGACAAGCATACTTGCAGAAATTACATATCCTGATCAGTCACTGCTTGTTCTTTAGTTTTCGTACTATGAGGAAGAGGGATTATTTCTCTTTGTTCCTCCTCTTGTGATATTTGTATTTCCTTGTCATGCCTCCTCATAGCTGTTTTCACATCCTACAAAGACTGAGTGCTCCTAGTCTTGTGTTCTACTGCGGTGATGATTTCTCCAGATGTGCCTGACTTGCTCAGGGGGTTGTAAATAAAAGCATCCCACTGTAAATGGTTTTATTTATGCCCAAACCATTTCCAGGGAAAGGACAAATTTCAGAAGTGGTAACTGTCTGCAGTGCTCTCAGACACTTGAGTTTTGGTTGTTTTTTTTCCTGCAAAATTTTTACTGCGTTTACATCAGTTTTAAAACTCCTTTGTAAAGCTTCAGCCATTGAAATATCCAGTCCTGGATGGCTGCTGCCATGGCTGCTATCTGAAAAGCAGCTGAGTGCCCCATCTAGTTTTTTGTTATTCGCTTTCCTAATCCTTCTAACTGGGATGTTCTGGATGCAGCTAATACCCATTTCAGTACACAAATTGTAGCTATATTGCCTCCCCACTCGCGTTAGAGCAAAGCTTAGTCATACATTTCAGAGGAGGATAAAAAAAAACAGGTGCAGCAGATGTATTTTAACGTTTTTATTTGTTGGCAGGCTTTTGGCCTGCAGGTTGCCAACATAAATGTGGGCATGACAGTATTTGCTCTCCTCCTTATGATGCAGATGACACAGGGTGGCCGTGGCCTGGACTGAGTTTCTTTTAAAAATTAAGATGTTTGTCTCCATTTGATTTTTGGTTCCATTTAAAGCAATTAAAATTGCTGGTTGTGGAAATGGGTAGGAGAAAGGAAGGATGGGTATACCTGTAACTTTAGGGTCTCTGCTTATGTTGAGTCTGCAGAGGTGTAGCACAGCTGCTGAGCTGACCTCTGTGCTGTTGGCTGCACTGGGAGCAGGGACCATCATGACTCTATCATCCCTGGCTGAACAGCTTGACCCAAGCTAAGCTTCACTTTGCTTGCTGGTTTATGTATTTATATATATGGATATTTTGTTATTGCAACCACATCAGTTGTGAGTATGTCTGAACCTGATACTTTAATTTCTGTATCAATTGCCTTTAAAATCTCTCTGATTTCCTTGAACAATTAATTTTGCCTTCTTGGTCAGGATTTTGATTTGAGGTGGGACAGAGACTCTTTAATGAGCACTTGGTGGTAGAAGGACCAAGGTGAACATAATCTGACCATATTTTTTAACAAGANGGGGGGAAAGACCAGCTTTACCCAAAATGGGATCTCAGTTTGCCTCAAGGCTAATAACTTTGGATACATACTATTTTTAAGTGTTAGATTTAAATCTATCTCTGTTTACTGATTTAAAAAAAAAAAAAGGAAAAAAAAAAAGAAACAAACAAACAAAACCAGAAACTAGAAAATCTTAAGCAACATTGTTCAAAGAACATTAAAAGGAAAGTGTTAACTGTTTTTCTTGTGCTTATGTTTGTAGAGCATAGGTTCTCGATCTTCATCCCATTTCAAATTATAAACCACTATAGTAAATAGGAAAAAAAAAAGTTAACTCTGCTTTGCCTTACACACAAGTATGACAGAGCATTTGCTTTATTTATTTATTTATTTTCTAAAACAGTTTTGCATATTTATATGTGTGTTTGACACAAGTTTTAGTAGGTGAGACTTGAGCAGAATCTCAGTGGTGGTGTCTGCGTCACAGATGATTGAGCAGGGAATTATTAACCCACCATAAGAGCTAACATGAGGATTACTGGAAAGTTCCTGCCTGTGTCAGCTTTAAGTGAACTGTGTTACTGCAAAAGCTGTGGAAAAGTTCAAATTGCTTGAGATGGTGCCAAAGGACTGTCAGTAGTCTTTTGTTAGAGGCTGACCACCTCAGGCAGGGCTCACAAAGGGAGCCTATTTTGTTTAAACTGAGCAGTGCTAGCTCGGTGCTCCACGGTTACAGCCTAGCTACCTTCCCCTGCATCAGTGGCTGGGATATTAAAACCAATCACTAGTGTTTCTCCAAGAGTATCCAGGATGGAACATGGCAACTGTGTGACTTGGTCTTCCCAGATTAAATGGGAGCATAGTGCAAAGGTCCAGTATGGCAGACAATCTCCATCTTTACCTGAATCATAAAAGTTGGTTTTGAACAAATACTGCTGGCTGACCCCTGCATGTGGCTGGCATCTGGGCCATCAGTGCTGAACTGGACGTCTCTGCCAGACTGATACATCATTGAAAGAGAGCGATACTCCAGATCCTGAACAGTCCACATGAGGCTCTATATCTTTTCTTAAGCCATGCAAAGCTGTGATAGAGACATCTGCAAGGCCCCTTCTGTGGCTGAACTCTCTAGGGAACAGACCTCCATGTTCAGCTGTTCCCTGCTAACTGTTGCTGAGATTTGCTCTTTCTTGAACGCTACACATTCCTCTTCTGTGCAGCCTGCGTTGCTCTGGGGGATCTCAGACATTGCACTGTCATAACTCTTGCGGAGCAGAACCACCTGAAATGTCATCAGTTACACTGAGGAACAGGGTTTGGGTGCATTGTAGCAAAACCTTTCTTATCAAACCAAACAAGAGTTGGGGGGTTGGACAAACCCTGTTTCTTCTCTTGTCATTTAAAACATCCTCCCCTATAGAAATTATGTCCTTGAAGCCAATACCTGCAGCATCTGGATTTCAGATCATTTCAGGAGGAGCTTTTCTAGGTTGCCAAAGCCCTGGAGGTAGAGGAATCAGTGATATCAGCAGAACTAGGAACTATACTTCACTGTTGGCTTTTGGAGACATCAAGATCATACTTCAGGAAACTGGAGAATACTGAAACCAGTTGCACTGTTGTTACTTTGTGATAGGAAACATCAAAGTGTTGCCTGCAAGAGGATGGTTAACGGGCAGAAAAATAGGGACTGGAGGGGTTTCCACCAGTTCCCCATCTGGTCACATATGCCAAAACATATGCTACCAGTGGCTGCCCTGAGTAGGCGACTGCAGCTTTCCTATGTGTTCCTGGAGGATGCTGAGAGGACCAGCTGGAGACCTGTACACCCCTGTTGGTGGAACTTGGTGCTCTGTGAGTAGAGTATCCTTATACAAATCTCCAAACATGAACACATTATGTTGAAATAACTTGGTTGGTGGCACTATGCCAGCAAAATTTGTGACTTTCACCTCTTTTCTAGATTGATTGACTTATATCTTTAGCTTTAACTTGGGCAGTGTTGTCTTCTGGGCTGACTTTTTTCCCTGTTGCTGTCAGCAGATTGGTGAGGGTGTGCCTAACTTTATGCACCTGTGCCTCCACTGACTTTGATGGATTCTCAGGTTTATCACTGTTCAAAGTACTCCAAACTTGGCTAGTATCTGTCTTGGAGGACTAGACAAGGACTGATCTTTGTCTTGCCTGAGAGACAATGTCCTCTATGTACAGAAGATATATATAGCCCGGGGTTAAATCTATACTCACATAGCTCTACTGTCATTGGAGCAAGAGGCTGCATTTTGGGAAAGGAATTTGTCACTCTCATAATGAAGCAGCAAACTGCATCGCCAGGCCCCATTGAAAGGGCCTGTCTGCTCCAAGAAGTCTTCACGGAAGGTCCTTTTTGCTTGGTCTGGGGGACTGTGGACACCCAGCTTTAACTGGGTGTTGTGTCTTGAAGTGAGATCTGGCTGCCTGTCTCATTACTGATGTAATCTTTTTTCTGACAAAGCTTATTTTCATTAGCCATATGTATAGGCATTCATAAATGGTTTCTAGAAAAATTCCTCAGATACCTTGGCTGAATGCTTCAGAGCTGAGTTTCTTTTTCTCTGGTGATAGCATGACAGACACACAGTTACTTGGTGGCTTAAATACTCTGCAAGGTCTATAAATACCTTTCTATTCCAACCTTTTTCACATTTCTTGTGTGCCTGTATGTGACCATATCCCAGTTTATCACTGCATATATATATATATATAAAATTATTGAGAGATCCACTATCCTTCCTGTATTTTAATCTGTAAATAGTGGCAGTAGAATGAGATACGATCTTGTAGTAGCCTGACTCTTTCAGTGGCTTTCTGGAGGAGGAGATTCTAGTAAGAGTCACAGGCACAGGTATGCAGGTTTATGTGGACTCTTCCAGAAAAAGAGCTGTTACCCCAACTCCTTTATTTGTTGTGGATTCGAATGGAACCTCTCTTTTTCTTACATGCACTGCTTCTGGAGAGGGCTTAGTACAGTAGTTGTACTGGCAAGACAAAGGCTGATATATATAAACTATATTCTACTTGGTATATTCTACTCACGTCTTACATAAAATTACCTTCTTTTTAACTCTTGTACATCGTATAACACTGTATTGTTATTGTATAACACTGACACCCTCTTTATTTTGTACATACCCACACGTGTGTGGAACACCACTGTGGTAAACGTGAGCAATTTTTGCAACAGGTTGTTACAGCTGTCAGCCACTGATGCGGGGCGGTCTGAGCGTGTGTGCAGCCTTCCCACCCCTCAGATTCGATAGCAACAGCTGCAAGGGCTTTTGTGCTGGCTGCAATTGCAAAACCATTCTCTGCCTGTTTCTTTACCTCTGAAGCAGGCTGCGTGCAAGCTCTGGGTAGCAAGACTGCTGGTACAGAGCGAGGCTCCAAAATCCTCATTTTGTGCTCCAGCATCTGCCACTGATTTACAGTGAGCTGTGCCGCATAACCAGTGTTAATTTATTTCCCTGTGAAAGTAGTAAGAGGTCAGAGATCAGAGCAGCAAATGAGCTCGCTGGAACCTGGGTGGGTGCAAATCCTCAGTGAAAGGGAAAACCAGGCAGCCACATGGCTGCAAACCATCCCGCGGGAATGCAGAGCCCTTGCGGGGCTGCGCTAATGTGCTGCTGAATTGACACCGAGTTGGAACCGCGCTGTGAATATTGAAGAGTCTCTTTTATCATATTCCCCATGAGGTAATTCATATGGAATAACAACAGATCATTGATGAAAGGGAAACCTTTTATTTGCTTATTCTAGAAAGAGGTGGCAATATAGTACAAGAAATGCTCTGTAAATAGGAGTTATGAGACATTATTCCGTTTGATTTCATTGATGAGGGTGTATCAGAGACTTGGCAGATAAAGGTGGACAGATTTAAAGGGATATTTATTGTGGATTGAAAAAAGAACCCCACAAATTTGGAGAAGCTACCTCATGTTCTGCTTATCTGTCTCTATGCAATAGATCTTTACAGGTTTGCAGACTCCCAAGGTACCAAACCCATGAGATCACAGGATGCCCGTGTTTTACACAAGTGATGCTTATGGCAGATTGGAGAGTTTTTTCCTTATTCTCACTATTGTTTGCTGTTTTGTGGGTTTTTTTTTCTTCCCTTTACAGCAGCAGTCTTTTGACCAGCAATAGTGCAGAATTCCCAGTTCTTTTTGAAAGCTGATGTTTGCCAAAACAGTAACCTCATAGATTATGTTTTTGTCAGTAAGTCTTTTAACCACAGTTTTGGCAGAGCCTTGAAACATGCCCTTTCTCAGGAAAGAGTTGTCTGGGCTGGAAAAGCATTGGCATTAAAAAGAGGTTGTCATAGTGATTGAAACCTCCTCATAGACATTCCTTAGGAAAAGTAGGCTGCAAGATGCACCTTTGTAGTCCCTTTTTTAAGTAAGGGACCCTTTAAATTGAAGAGCCTATTTCATTGTCTAAATGCAGATTTCTGTCACTTGTAAAAACAATAGAACTCTGGAGTGCTGTTTGTGTATCGATGCTTATTTTAATTGCTTTCTACAAGAAATGGGCTCAATGGGAATTAAGTTCCAATTTCTTGCTATTGCAAGGCTCTACGGTTTTTTAGGTCTAAACCAGGATCACAGCTTGTTTCCCTAGATTAGTAGGAAAAGATTTGAGGAAGACACTCAAACTGAACTCTGAATGATTGGCTCTGAGCAGGCTTGAAAAGCACAGCCTGGGAAATCTTTCCTTGTAGAAGTCTTGTCTTTTGCCTGAAAAGACCTGAACAAGGTCAAGACTTTACTGTTATCTCCCAAGCAGACACATCCACACATATGACTGTAACTGTGTGCAGATAAAAAAAAAAAAAAAAAGGATACTTGAGAATGTGAACAAATAATTTTTGTAAATCTAGAAATACATCATTTAATCAGTGTGTTTTAATACCGAGATGTAAACATTCATCTGAATCTGTTATATCTGTATCTGTTTACCAAAGTCATACAAAGAGGCACGTTTTTCTAGGACAGGGTCTTCACTACATGCAAAGTGAAGAGAAATATATGCTGGATAATCTGAGAAAAGATAGGAAGATAAGATAGGAATATGCAGAGGCTGGAATGAGGTCGTAGAAAGTCTCCTGGCAATTACATCTTTCAAAGTTCAGATTCTCTGGATGTGCCTTTTCCCATCTATATCTACTTTCAGTTCTCTCATAACACATGCAAACACAAGGGATATTAATTAGATGGAAACTAAACTCATGGTTAGCCCAGAGCCATCTGTTAGAAACCCACTTTTTTTACCTGGCTGCCCAACAAGAAAGCTCTAATTCTGTGATATTTGGAGATGGTAGCAGAATGAGAGGTGTTGATGTGAGCTGCACTGGATTTCAATGCCTACTTCTGCAACAAAATTAACCCTAAATTCCAATCCTGTTGGGATTAAAGGAAGAGACAAAGAAAGAGACCTTTGGGAAGATCTTGTTATTTCTGGAAGTACCCAAAGCCCTGCTGGGAATGGGGCCTAATGAGAACCTATTATTGTGCTTATTGTTCTCTCTGAAGTCAAAGGGACTTCTGCAAACGACTTGAAAGGAGCAGGACCTGAGAGCCATTTATTTTACTTTCCTCCCTTGCACGACAGTTCAGCAGCTCCAAAACCAGTGACTTAAGGATTTGTGTCAAAACCAGGATTTAAGGGAAAAATCTGAGCAAGAAACAGGTACTGTTGGTTTTTATGTTGCGTCAGGGTGTCTGAATTGGGCAAAGCTGCAGTGTACTTTAAATCTGCCTCACTGTTGGTGCATTACCATTTTAGTTCAGATTGCAAGCATGCTTTTGCTGTGTTTCGAAGCAGATCTGCTGATCGATCCTGGTTACTCCACTATGATGTGCATTTTGCAGTCACCTGAGAGCACATGAACTGCACTCTTCCCAGATGCAGCTAGTCCAGAGGATACCCTATAACCACTGTCAGACAGTCCTTAGGACCAAACCAGGGCAGCTGATATCAGGAACCCCTTAAACGTGTAGAGAGAGGTTGTCAGCTCTTACAGATCCTGTTGCACTGCCACATCTACGTCATGTGCCTGTACTGCCACAGCAGCCCGGAGGGCAATATGTGCTCAAAGTAGAGTTTATTAGTTGTTCATCCTTGCCCAGGTGTCAGGTTGTAGCCTGGAGCAAGGCCACGGTGTCTTGTAGGGTGAGGAAAATACACAGGAGGATCACTGAGCTCACAAGAGCTTTGCTAGCAGGAGATGGATGCTGTCGTTTCAGCTGCATTTACCTTCTCTTGCTCTTGAGATGCTGCAGCAAGCACTGGGTTACTACTTTCATAGAAAAGTTTTTCCTTTCACATAAGCAGATGATTTTAAATACTTAATAAATATTCCTGGGCTAATTGAAAATATATTTGGTAATAGATTTTTAAAGCAGCGCAACCTGTGGTCAAACTTGGAGTTACACCTGGTAGAGTGGTTGCTACAGCTGAACTGTGGTTGAGACAATATTATGAATTTTTGTTATCTCCCCTTTCTTCAAGAGGCCTTAAAAGTAAGGAGAATCAAAATCTGGCTCTTCTTACATGTTGTTTTCCACATGAGGAAGTGGTTTAAATGTCTGTTAAGAAATCCTCTAGGAAGAATAATAAAAGTATTTTGCAGAATTTGCTGTACAATGACCCCCACCATCTACAGGTGTCTCTCCAGCTGCAGCTTCAGCCTAGTGACTTTCCTGGTCCACCTTCCCATGGGGTATGTTTCACGCTGCAGCTTTTCATCCCTCTTTGCCGGCCAGCCCAGCGTTAGGGACCTGCGGGACCGCCGGGTGCGTGCTATTGTCCCCAAGTTACTCATCAACCGAAGGGGCCAGCAGGGCTCAGGGGGGCACCCGGTTACTGTGGTTACCGACGACATCACACTCAGCTTGTAAATGCGATCTTTGACCGTAGCCACTGCTCCAGAGGAATTTTCACAGCTCCCGGAGAAGACAAAACTCCGGGAGTCAGGATGTAAAAGGTTATCTGATACTAGGTGGATGAAGTGGAGGCTTGTTCCACAGAAAAGAAAATTCCTCTGCCTTGCAATGAGGGAAATGTTGGAAAAATTTTTGCATTTCAGGCATATTCCCATGCAGCTATGATTGAGTTTTATTTGTTTAGTACAGAGCTTGAGCATGGTTCGGTCACTGGCAGTTTGCAGAGGTATAAGGTCACTGAAAATTGTTCTTGTGCCTTGTGTGTTCACAGCATGGAAATTTTAATGAGTCTTTCATCAGTAGTAGCCAGATTGTATCTGCTCCAGAGTATCACTTATCTGGCCCCAGCAGAATTAATGCATCAAATGCCCTGAGTTACAGACCGAACTTGAGGAAAAGGAGCTCAAGACTTTGTCTGCGCAGTCACAGCAACAAAACCACAGATGAACTATAGCTTTTTTCAGGATCTCACAATATAATGTGTTTTAGTCTAAAAGGTTGTGGTCACCTGCCTGTGGCAGGGTGTTCTCAGTTGGGACAGATGTTTGCTTATCTGCTGCAAAATGATATGTCACTACATAACAGAAAACCTGGGGGCCAGAGCACTGGACAGATGGTAATATCACTTAATTTACCATTATACTTTGCCTTACATTCACTGCTCCATTGTTTCAATGTCTTCATTTTTCAGTGGAGTTTGTATCCATAGGCCATATGTATCTGTTCTGTATCACATCATTATTTCTTGAATTACTTAAAATGTTTAGTTACAGGCATGGTTTAACACGGGAAGGGGCTGGTACTCCCGAGCACTGCTCTGGCTGAAGGGGAAGCACAAGGGGTGTAAGTGCTGGGATTGCCCCTCCTTGCCCAGAATCTACCTCTCTCCTAAGTGTTTCAGACACTCCCTCCAAGCTCTGGTTGACATTTTGGCAGCAGTCCTTGCTTCTTATCATTCCCAGAGCGTGTGGGTTCGCCTTTTCACTGCCTATATTCTTTTCAGTGCTTACAGGGAAAAATATGCTTGCACCTGCGCAGTTAATGAAAACACACAAGAAATTATTGCCTGCCTGAGTTTAAAGTCTGGACGATGGCTCTGGGCAGATCCTTGGCCCTTACAGCAGACGAGTGGGAGCCTGCTGCCAAAAGCAGAAGCCAGAGGAGGTCAGAGGAGGAGAAAGGATAACAGCAGCACACTGCGTTGGCTTCTGGTCCTGGGGGAGGGGATGGACAGCTGATCCATTTTGGGTGGTGTCAGGACAAAACCTAAGGAATTAATGCACTTAAACCTGAATCCAGTTTTGTTTCTCGTTTCCCTGTTTCCTTCTGTGGGAAGCTCCCAATCCAGCTGCGATTCAACAGGGCCCAACAACGTGGGTTTTTGAAGATGCTCTCCTTGCACTGCTCCAGAAGCTCCAGACACAGAGCTTGAGGTGTGAGGAGAGATGTCCCCATGGCAAATGTGTGGGTAAAGGCAGTCAGAGTGGTATAGCGGGGAGGGGGGAGGGCTGTGTACCTCTGAGGGATTACAGCCCCAAATGTAGATGATAGGCCAGATACAGTTTCACTGGGGCTTGTACCGTGGCATAAAGGGTTCTTTTTAGTGCAGCCAAGAATCCCATTAGCCTTTTCTTTTTCTGAACAGCACTACATTTTGGTTACCTAGCATCAAATAGTGTGTTTTATGTGGTTTAGCTATAAAATGCGTCTCTTTACTTTTGCTCATGTTACAGTGAAGTCCATTGCTTCTCTACAGCCAGTTCCCACAAGCTTTAGTCATGCAGAGTGTCTTACCTGACTCCATGGGTCTGTTCCCAGTGGGAAGGTAAGCAGGATTTGGCTGCTAATGTGGCTGCAGACTGCCCAGCACAATCTGTGTTACTTGGGGCATTAAACGTGTTTAAGAGATTTGACTGGTCTGGGGTGTGATGCCTTAAAGCCTGAAAAATTGCAGTCCTATGATGATAATTTTATGAGGCATTTGACTTTACAGGAAATATTTTGCGTCTTTCCTGTAATTTTTGAACATTCCTTACATCCTTCCCTTGAATACATTGAGAAAACAGCTCTTTTACTGTTTCAGAAATGTTATATGACTGTCTATGTGCATGTACCCTCTAGCTCCTATACTGTCATTTCATTCTGAAGTAAAAGTTTGAGAGCAATCATTATTTCAGTGGAAAGAGCACCCAAGATATCCAAATCTAATATAACTGAAATAAAACCAAATGTATTAAGTTAGATATCAGGCAATGTTGCTTTTACATTAGTAGCTTTCTCTACTTCATAGGAAATATCATGAAATCATAGAATGGTAAGGTTGGAAGGGACCTCAAGGATCATCTAGTTCCAACC
>VWYK01046263.1:10130-29323 GCA_013399775.1 Semnornis frantzii | reverse complement strand
GTCTGAATATGTCCTATGAAAAACCCTTTATCTGTATGCAAAAGTATCTTAAGACTATTTCTAATCTTGTTGAATTACATTGGAGTAGTCCTGCTGTGAGAGGTAAATACTGGTTTAATTTCACATTTTGGTGGAGCTTTTTTAGTTCCCATGTTGATAGAAGTGGCTTATAACTAATACTGCCATCATCACACGTCATTGCAGTAAGGAGGTGACTCTCAGAATAAATTGCTTCAAATAACTGTTGGCAAATGAACTATCACAATCAGAAAATTCAGAGCAGTACTAACAAGGATTTGCAGGGTATTTGGCACTATTCAGTGTGGCTAGCAATGATGGACTCTGCTGCTTCTGCCTAAAGTGCTAGAATGTGTGCAAGTGGTAAAAGGTTTTGGGGTATAAACAAGTCAGTTCACTGTAGAGGACAGAGACACAGAACCTTATGTAACAATTTTCAGGTCTGAAAAATTCTGTCTACCCTTCATAAACATCTCTCCAGGCACAATACTACAAACTCTTCTCTAGGTGAGCTCTTCTCTTTTCCTTGAGCAATTTCATTAGCTTTAACTGCCTGTGTAGGAAGAGGTTTGCTCATCTCAACAGTTTGACTTCCTTCCCTCAGTGTGCTACAGTTTATTCTAATAAACTGATTTTTACCATTTTCATTTAAAATTTAAAAAGGCAGACTAGTTTTGGTAATCAGTCTAGAACCTGGTGCTTGTCCTCTTTTTTTTTCATATGGATTTTGCCTGTGTGAGGATTTTGTAACATTTTTCCCTCTTGAGGTCTGTTCTTATTAGAGTCATTATTTTGGTAAAATGCACTTGCAGCAAGTTGCATACTGCAAATGCTGAGGCTGCGTGTACAGGGATACCGTTAGGTTCCTGTGTCTTGCGTAATTGTCTGCCTGTCAGATTAACCATTCCTGCTATGCCACCAGAAACATCTGTCAGTCTTTTCTGTGCCGTCTGGCAGCTTCATTAAGAATCTCAAGTGCCCGTAAACACCTTGAGGCTGAGGCTGTCTCTGCCTTTCCTCTTGGCCAATGCAGTGCATTTAACCAAAGCCTAACCGGCTTCAGTTTTGAGTTAGAATGACACAGGTAGTATGTGGGTACCCACAAAAAGCAGAAAATTTATGGTCTCCTTTTGAAGGGCTTGGGAACCAGCCTCTCCCAAAAAGGTCACTGGGGTAGGGAGAGCTTTGACTTACCCACATCGAGTTTTTAATCTCCAGAATGCCTTTTTTTTACTTAAAGACCAAATTATCCCACTGGCTGTTGTTAATGCGGGACATTCCCAGGTTTTGTGCTGCACTGTGGTTTACTGGTGGAAAGTTTTTTGAGGCTCTGATAATTTTATTTCTTTATTTAGGCGGAGGATTTTTGTGTGATCACTTTAGCTTGTCAATGAGTTCTTTTGTTTTTCTTAGTTTTGTTTTATAATTGCATCATAGGTTGTTGTACAGATCAGAGGTGCAGTTTGCTCTTGGTACATGTGCTTCGAATGACATTGGTGGCAGCCACATGAAAAAGAGTGGAGACAAATGCAGCAGACAAGATCCTTCTTTAGGATACAGTTGCTTTTTAAACGATCTGTTGATGGAATATGCCTTCTAATCAGGAGACACTTTATGGATAAGAGGATAAGACCTTCACGGGTAACAAGGCAGAGGGATGGGTTTGGCAGTCACTGGAGCGCGAAGTGGATGCGGAGCAGGATTCACAGAGCTGTGCCTCAGGCAATGCTGCCCTGAAATAGAGGATCTCCTTTCCCCTTTGGAGTGGGATTTGTCTTTTTATTAGAACGCAACCTCACAATCTAGTTGTGATCAATAGCTCTTATTAGTGCTTCTCAGATACTGTTCGGTACCGTGAAGAGAGGGCAAGTGGGAACCAGATCCGCACCACTTGGGTGGATCTTTTGTATCTGTATGTGCCACCTGTGCTTCAGAAATAATACAAAGACTTTTAGGGAGTGAGTTATGTATATTTTTCCTCCACATCCCGTGCAATATCAGGCATAATTTGTCTGACTAAAATGTCAACTTCTTGGGATTGTTTTCACTATAGAAAGTATGGTATATTATTGTCTCAAACAATTCACTTCGATTATCCAAGTCACAGGATCAAGAAGACAGGGGACATCTATAATCCTCTTGCAAATTTGCTGAGGTCAGTAGAGTTTTCCTACCTGAGCTTTGTGAGCTGATCTTACAGAAAAAAGTGAATACCTTATCTTGACTATGATTTCTCTCAGGGTAGGTGACATGCACTAGTTAATTGCAGTTAAAGCAAAAACCTCACTCCTATGAATTCTGATCCCAAATAACTCTCCTAAACTTCCTTCCTGTCCTTCTGCTGTTAATAGCAGTGCAAACAGCTCTTGCTAGTTGAGTCCCCAGTGCACCTTGTAGGGCTTTTCATTTTTCTGTTGGATGTGTTTTCTCATGGTCTAGAACTGCAGCTGAAGCTCATAGGAGAGTTTGTTCCATTGTTTAGCTTTAGGTTGGTCTGTTTTCCATGGCATGCAGTTGGCCAGCTCTAAATAGTGGGCAGGCTTGCATTTTATCTGTGCATTTCTCTGTGTTAATTATCTCTCTGTATTTATTCATGAATGCATCACTACCTGTATATACATCTTAAAGTTTAAAACACCATAGAGCTTCTAAAGGCAGTGACATAAACTGTGGTGTTATTAAAAGACACAAACATCTTGCCTTGTTCTTATATTTAGCCGAATTGTGGTGAGCAGAGAGTGATTTAATAGAGCTTTGGGGATGTGATGAATGCGTTAGCAGTCTTAAAAAATCAGTTCATGAATCCAATCTAGACTCATGTACACAAAGTTTTGACTTGCTGAGTTAGTCTACTGGGTTCACACAGCCAGAAAATTAATGAAATGTATGAATTATTTGCCTTTCAGCAAGTTCTTTGTGTTGTTTTTTTTTTTTTTAATTTTATTTTATTTTAGTGTGTCAAATTTGCAAACAGTTAAAAAGCTGTTTTCATTCTAAGCACAGATATTTCATATTACGAAATAATTTCTGTAACTGTAGACTCCAGTTAGCATTTTCCTATCCTTTCTCAGTAAAACCGTTTCCAGGAGATTTGCATTGGCACAAATCACTGTCCAACCTCAAAGGGCCCCAGGTGCCTCCTGCACACAGGCTGTGCATCTCTTCCTGAGCTGCTCCTCTCTTGTTGAGTAGCCACAGCATGGTTAGAATGGCAGAACATTTCTTAGCCAGAAGATAGTACTGGAGACAGTATCACCATTTTATTTTCTGGTGTGAAAGTCTTGCAAGCAAGTGCACTCACTGGTTTTCTTAATGCTCTGACAACTGGAGCTCTGCTATTTCATAGAATCATAGAATGGTAAGGTTGGAAGGGACCTCAAGGATCATCCAGTTCCAACCTCCTGCCATAGGCAGCGACACCTCTCACTAGTACAGGTTACTCAAGACCTCCTCCAACCTGGCCTTGAACACCTCCAGGGAGGGAGCAGCCACAACCTCCCTGGGCAACCTGTGCCAGTCTCTCACCACCCTCACTGGAAAGAACTTCCTCCTAACATCCAGTCTAAATCTATCCTCTGCCAGTTCAAACTCATTGCCCCTCGTCCTGTCATTGCAAGGCCCTGTAAATAGTCCCTCCCCAGCCTTCCTGCAGGCTCTCTTCAGATACTGGAAGGGCACTACAAGGTCTCCTCAAAGTCTTCTTTTCTCCAGGCTGCAGAGCCCCAATTCTCACAGGAGTCTGTTTCCTATCATAAGAAACATGGTTTTCTAGAGAAACTTCAGTTCCTAGTGTCATCCTAGAGCCCCCAGTTCCTAGTGTCATCTAATGGCTTAATTTATAGCACAGAGAATAAGATAACAATATTTATTTTTACTTGGATAAACCTCCTTGTTCTTTCTGAAGCTTAGCTCCTGGTTGTTTAATACATGACATTGGAAAAAAGACATCATAAATATTCAAATACTTTTGTAAATTAATTCTCTTGGGGTGCAAAGAGGGAGAGCTAATATTCTCATATTAGCATAGAAGTGCCTTAGGCCTTTCTTCTTTCTCCTTTATTGATATCATCTGAAGTGTCTGTGGAGTCATGTTCTGGAGTTATTTGAGTCTGGATTTACATGACTGAGCCCCTGCTAACTAGCCATCATACTCAGTTTACTGCAGTCCAGTTTTGTGGCAATCAATAGAGTTACATGATTTATGTGAGTATTGCTACAGGTGCATGTCCCCTTACAGCAAGCACTGTTTAATAAGGTCAGGGAACTTCACCAGGTTTCAGGATGACAGGTTGAGTGGCAGCTAGCAGCCTCAATTGTTGCTGGAGCATTACTGTGCTTCGCTGCAGTGCCTGTTCTCCATATACAGTGTAAACTGTGTTAACCCTGGCCATAAAGTTCCTCTGACAAGCTGAAGTACTGCTGTTGCAGCAAATGGGACTTACACATCCTAATCCTTTAGATTACTTTGAGCTTCTTAGACCAAATTTAACAGAAAAAAAGGAGAGACAGAGAGAGAGAAAACCATTGTTAAGCTACTGTTAAGGGTCTAACTTAAACTCTTAAAACCAAAGAGGATTTGACATCATTATCTCTGCCTGTTGTTCCCGAGTATCATTGTGATCCCTTATATGAAAGTCTCTGTGCTCCATGAGATTGAGAACCTGGGTGAAAAAAAAAACCCAAACCACTTTAATGAGCAATTGTTTGAAAGCTTTAATACAAGATTTCCCAACCTGCTGTAATTTACTTTTAAAATCACGTGTTATTATGAAAAAGCCATACTCTGACAGTTGTGCTGCATTTTAATAGAGTCCTAGGGCCTAATTCTGCCATGTTTGCATTAACCAACACTTTGTTCCAGGAGCAACTATATGGCAATTACCAAGAGTATGCTACTGTACACCATGAGTAAGCATCTGATTTAATTACCTCGTGGAAGACACTCAGTGTAAAAAAGAGACATTGACTTTCCAAATTCTTAAACCCCAAAGCTTAGCAAAACTAGATAAAGCTGTTTTCTGTCTAGAAGTCCAGAGTATTCATGGTGCATTGCTAAGTCCTTGTAAAAATGTGATGGTAACAGTTGGCCACAGCTCTGGAAGAAGTACAGTACAGGCTGGAGCCTGCACCATTCCCAGGGATGGAAATTTTTCCTTTGACTTGATGGAGAGCAAGATAAAGAGCAGTTTGCTGAGCTCTGAGGGACCAGTTAAACAACTCTGGTGTTGGTCACATTCTCATGGTAAACCTCTGGACTAAATGTGCAACCACTTCGACAAGTAAATGTTCTAAACACTGATAAATTAACTAACCTAATCCTTTACAGCAAATAATATCTTTTGTGTGCCACATTTTAGCATGTTAGGATCAGAAAAGATGTAGGAGAACAGAGTATACACTCCAGTGAGGGAGAGGAACCGTCTGTAAGCACACTTTACTTTTGGGGACCTTAACTGGATATTAATCACTGTATGTTATTTAGCAAAATTCTCCTTTCCAGTTTATTTGCATACAACACAGAACATAATTGCCTTTCATCAGATTTTCTTTCAAGGGACTAGAATCTCTGACAAGAAAAGTCCTCTTAGTGTGGTGTGTTTGAGGTAGCTCAAAGGAAGGAGTTACATGCTATAGAGTTTATTCTCATCAGACCAATGTAAAGGAAATCCACTTGTTACATTATTTTCTCAGGGTTTTTTTGTTTGTTGTTTTGTTTTTTTAATTTGTTCTTCATTCAGTGTCTTACTGTATTTGTTTGAACAGTGTTTTGCAGGAGAATTCTCTTATGTTTTGTCACTATAAAGATGTTGAGCTGGGTTCTCAGCTAAGCTCTCTTCTAACTCTGGAATTGCATTGTCTTGAATGATGATTCTGAAGTTGGAAGCCAGGGGGACAGGAGATCTTGGTACGTGCTCACACAGCTCTAGACTGATTCAGACCAGGAAGGATAATGAGTGTTCTGGGTGTAGGTTTGGTGTGGTGGTGAGCCTGTGGTCAGGAGAGCCACAGAAAGCAAAACCGGGAGAGACAAGACATGTATTAGCTTTGCAGTGTATGCTATCAAATTTGTCTGTAAGGTTGCTGGAGAATAGTAGACACAAAGTCTTCTGTATTTGATTTGGCTGAGCTGGAGTTAATTCTCCCCAGAGCATCTTTCTAGTCTTGTGTTTTGTAGTGCTGTATTTGGGTGCTGGTAACACACTGGTGCTTTGGCTGCTGCTGAGCCAGGCACCAATGCTTTTCCAAGCTTTCCCCTGCAGCACAGGCTGAGGGATGGGCAACATCTTGGGAGGGAACACAGTTGGGCTAGCTGACCCAAACTGATCAAAAGGGTATTCCATGCCACATGCCGTCACCTCAGATATAAAAGCTAGATGAAAGAAGAAAGTGTGGGGACATTTGATGGCATCTTTCCTCCAGAGCAACCGCTACACCTATTGAAGCTCTGTTTCCCCAGAGTGACCCAACATCGTCTGCTGCTGGGAAGTAGAACATATCATCTGTGTTTGCTTTTGATTCCACATGCAGCCTTTGCTTTGGCTTTGCATCCCATTAAATTGCTTCTGTCTTGGCTCACAGGTTGTTTAATTTTCCCTTTCCCCTGTCCATCTAAGAATGGGAGGGATAGAGTGGGTTTGGTGGCCCCAACCATGGCCAAACCACCGCACATCAGACCTTCTGTATAGTTCTGATGTCATGCAGAATTTTCATTCAGACCCCATTTGGAGTACTGTGTGCAGTTCTGGAGGCCCCAGCACAGGAAGGACATGGAACTGTTGGAGTGGGTCCAGAGGAGGCCACGAAGATGCTCAGAGGGCTGAAGCAGCTCTCCTATGAGGACAGGCTGAAAGAGTTGGGGCTCTGCAGCCTGGGAGAAGAGAAGGCTTCCAAGAGACCTTAGAGTAGCCTTCCAGTATCTGAAGGGGGCCTACAGGAAGGCTGGGGAGGGACTATTTACAAGGACTTGCAATGACAGGACAATGGGCAATGGGTTTAAACTGGCAAAGGGGAGATTGAAACTGGTTGTTAGGAGGAAGTTCTTTGCAGTGAGGGTGGTGAGACACTGGCACAGGTTGCCCAGGGAGGTTGTGGCTGCTCCCTCCCTGGAGGTGTTGAAGGCCAGGTTGGAGGAGGCCTTGAGTGAGCTGTACTAGTGGGAGGTGTCCCTGCTTCTGGCAGGGAGTTGGAACTAGATGGTCCTTGAGGTCCCTTCCAACCTTACCATTCTATGATTCTATGTAAATATTACATGCTTCTCATTCCCACATGAAGGAAATAGATTTCTTATTTAATTACTTTGTACTTCCCAAAGGATTGAGTGAGAACTTGAATGTCAGGCAGTGTCAAAATGTTGAAAAGTGCATCACGGGAGGACAAAAATATATTCCCTTTCACTGCAGGAATCCTTCTCTACTAAAGTAAACAGAGAAACTATCTATAAATTCCCTTTTCAAGCATCTATCTACTAAAATAGAATTATTTGAACAACATACGGGAAGTTAGGTAGCAATTTTAATGACGCCCCATGTGCCACTTTCAATTATTAATAGAGGCATCTTTCATTAATTGCATTTTGCTGTTTTAGATGAGTCAGTGTTTTTATCTGAAGATGATGAGTGAAAACTATGAAAGTTTTGGCAGAGCATCTCTCTGGCAGATAGATGGCCCTGCGCATGCTCAGGACATCTGTTAATAGGTGCCCCCTTCCAGTGTCAGTGGGAGCTGCTGGGATGGAAAATACTGCTTGACTTCTCATCCTGGTGACAAACATGCTGCTAAATACTGCAGTAAAAGAGCTTGATTTGTGCTGCTTTGAGTAAGAGCTTGTTCATACAAACCTTTTTTCATCATATATGTTTTCTTAGACTAAGACTAGAGGTCATGGCAGAGTATTTCAACCCTGGAGTGGGTTGCCCAGGGAGGTGGTCGAGGCCCCATCCCTGGAGGTGTTTAAGGCCAGGCTGGACAAGGCTCTGGCCAGCCTGATCTAGGGTAGGGTGTACCTGCCCATGGCAGGGGGGCTGGAACTAGATGATCCTTGTGGTCCCTTCCAACCCTGACTGATTCTAGGATGTTATGATGTCTCTGAGAAGTAACTCTTACAATGGTGAATCTGAGTTGACTCCTTTGGTGTGGGCCATTGGTCATCATATTTTAGGCCTTGCAGTGAGATTACTCAGAGGTGTGGTTTATAGGATTTAAAGAGTAAATTAGCAAAAATAGTGCTTAATATGGAGATGTATGAACTTAATGTATCACATATGGAAACAGATACCTAAGAACTCAAGTGACCACACATGGCAGTTAGAGCCATGTATCGATTTCCTGGCTGTGTCATATGGTGCAATGTAATTGTCTCCTTTGGGCATCATTGTTTGCAACTCAAAATGTTAGCCTTCTTTTGTTTTGTTTTGTTTTGGTGCTGCTTTTGTGAACTTTCTGGCAGAAGCACATTCTTGGCATTGTTAGGTGTTTTGGGGGGAGAGCAATTCCATGCATTCTTAGCTTTGGAAAGTGATCAGGCAGAAAGGCATAAAGGGAAAGTTTGGATGATTTACCATTGTTCCACCCCAAAAGGGACGCAAGACCTTAAACAACTACTGGTTGTGTAAGGCTAGAAAGTTGTTTTACATAGGCTTGTTTAAACCCAAAATAGGAGTAATGACAGCTTTGTGTATGCAGGGCTGCAGTCCTCTTTAAAATCACAGTGTTAATTTTGATAATGCAGTAATGGAGAAAAGTGTAAAAGGGAGAGGTTTGATTTCAGGGAAGTTATTAAGACTATGAAGGCTTAAGATGTCAAATATTGAGTACTTTGTTCAGTCTGGGAGGTCCTAACAATGGTCTTCTCCAACCTAGGACTTAAGTTCATTTATGTTCTGCCTCAGGGAAAGAAGAACTTCCTTTCTGTGATGCTTAAAGAAAGCAAACACTCCACTTTACTGAGATTCTCCTTTTGTTAGATACAAAATCAGTTACTGAACATCTGATCGTATGTTCCTGAGTTATTCATATCAGAAACCTTGCATTTATGCCCCTTTTTAATTCTGCTGCATATACTGTTTAGTATAAATAAGCTAATTTAAGTACAGTACATGTACAAGGAATATGCCAAAGGCTATCTCAACTTCACTCTCTTTCAGAAAACACTGACAAATCAGCTAGACAATAAATTGTTTTAATTTGCTTATGAATTCAGTAATAATTATCTATGAAGTCATCACACTTCTAGGTTTTCTTGGACAAGTGTCCTTTCTCTTCCCAGCAATTTTGACCAGGCAGAGAAACAGGACTGTGGTTATATGAATACATATGTCAGGCCCTTAATATGTATTTGAACTGAAGGAAAATTTTGCCTAAGTTGGTGTTTGATAATTGGGCTAATTAGAGACAAACACCAGGGCAGATTCACTGAAAATATGGAAGCTATTTCTCAGTATAAACAAAAAGAAAGAGGAGCAGGAAGAAATACAGGAGTAATTGTAAAGGGTAAACCTCCCTTTACAGATCAGATTTGGTTGGGTCTTTCCTCTTGCTTTAAGCAGTCACTGGGCATTTCTATACAACAGTGATGCAGAATGACCTACCTTCCACATTTGTTTGGCTGTCAAGTGAGAAGAATTGCTGCTGAAAAGACTGAAAGCTTTATTTTGTGTCCTTCAAGCTTGAACCAGAACAGTAACTAGCACAGCTGCTACTTTGACTTCAAAGATAAGACTACAGTGAATATTTGTCTGGTTTTAGGTACATAGTTTTCTGAGCAATAGTCTTTTGAAGTTTGTGGTGGACTACATTGTACAAATGCATGCATGAAGTGTTTCCAACCCTGGGTCATGATAAAGCCACTTTAAAAGAAACCAAGCAGTTTATTTTGCCTGATTCATGAAAGTGTTATTGAATAACAACATAGTGAATACTATGCCTGCTTAGTGAATCAGGAAAGAAACTTTCTGAAGCTTTCTGCTGTGTAACCCAACTAATCATTCTGCTTCTAACCCCTGGGGTAAGGTAGAGGGGTGGAAGGTAGGTGGAAGGGTGGTTGGGAGCTCCGCCTGGGGACTGTGATTTCTGGGAGGGGTGTTGTGTTTCTGTATTACCTTTAACTTGTGTATTTCTGTATATTTCTGTGAATATTCCTGCATATTGTGTATGTATCTGCTTGTATATTATGCTAAGCTGTAAATAGAGCTTCAGTCCTTAACTTCCAGCCGGCTGGGTCTAGTCTGGGTGATTTCCATAGAGTGCGGGGCAGGTAACTCCCAAACCATCACAACACACTATAATAAAAGCCAGTGGAAAAAAATAACATTGTGCACCTGAATTATTATGCAAATGGACAAAAAATGAAATCCATTCACACAACTGTACTTCTCTCTTTCTGCTGAGCAGTAGAATCTAAACTTCATGCTTTTCACTTGCTCATCAATTTTTAGTTCACTGTGCTTTTTTTCCCCAGGGCTTTCTGGGGTATCAGAATAATTGAAAACAATTGACCTTTCAGTTGTTTTACTGTTAGTACTTGGATAATTAAAAAGTAAGCAAATGATGCACATTAATAAAACAATTAATTATTATTCAGTGGCCTTTACTGAGTGGCCTCTGTGGAGTATGCCTGTCAGTGCTCAGCCCCAAACCAGTGGAGATCAGTCCAAATAACAGCACTGGCATGTGTATTTTGGCAGCAGCTGAGATTGCTACTATCAAGTCTCCACAAGGAAGCAAAAATAAAAAGACTGACCTAACTTTTTTTTTTTTTTTTTCCCCTGGGAGAAGTTACTGCAGAAGAAATTTGGGAGCAGGGGCAGATGTCAGAGGATACTGAGTCAGCTACACCTCTTCTTCATTTGCTTTGGCAATTTTTCTAAGATTGAGATAGAAGTGTCTATTTTAGGACTGTATGTATATCTGAACAAGTAGTCCTTAGACTACTCTATCAACATAGTAAATTCAATCCCAGGTGACCTCAGTATGGCAATCTTCCATATTATGGATTTTCATAATTGTGAGAAATTGTAAGCTTGGTTTTAAAAACTGTTGGCTCAGGATTTGCCTATAGAAATAAACAGGTTTTAGCTGGAGTTGCTGTTAGCTTTCAGTGTGCAGCTTTGCTGTCATTTGGGCTGATCAATATTTGTCTTTTTGTATATAGTTTTGCAGTGAATTCTAAGATATGGTGGGTGGTGTCCCTGCCTATGGCAGGGGGTTGGAACTAGATGATCCTTGAGGTCCCTTCCAACCTTACCATTCTATGATTCTGTGATTGTATGATACAGAGTTGAGGTTTGAAGACAATTGAAGGCAAATGTCCACCATGGAAAACCAAAACATTTTCTCCTGTGGATTTCCACTTTGTGAGTTTATTTGTCTCCCAGTTTTTGTATAGGGTAGCTGTAGGGGCACTGCTGTACTCTTTTACCATTTCATATAGCAAATATTACAGACAATGTAAGACAGTTCAGGAAACTACTGTATTTTTCATATTTGAAAGAGCTTCTTTGACTAGATCAGCCTCTTGTCCACAGTCAATAGCTTTCATAATGCATGAAGTAATAGGGCCTGACACAGACAGGGGAAGTCTTGCAAGTGCCAATCCTGTGAAAGCTGCCGTGAGCTGAATCCATTTTGGGACGTTTCAACCATTTATCTACATTAGCAGGGTCTTCAGGTAGCACACACAAACACTGAGTAAGTAGTGGTGTGCTGAGAGGTAATACATTCCCTCTTCTATATGTAGGGACACACAAGCATTAGCTGCATAGGCTTAAATCAGTCCCAGCAGCCTGTCATTCCCTCTAAAGCTCAGGCCAGGGCATATGCAGTTAATGAAGCAGATGTATATGGCCTCCAAAAGTTTTGGCTGTCATTATGACAGGGTGGATTTTAATAGGAATAATGTGGAGCTAGGGAGCCTGTCACATTCACCTATCACTGGCTCCATGATCGTTGTTAGGGTACATGCTCACATTCATCCATTTCCCCTGTGTGGCTGGGAAAACTGTACATTAGATAAACCCAGTTAATGGAAATATTAGAGACAACTTACACCTGAAATTTCCCCCTTGTTTTCATACATTTTATTTTGAATGCATTTCAAGTAGAGTGAGAATTGCCAGATGAAACAAGCACCATGTGGGTATGATGAAACTCAAATATGGCACCCTGCAGACTGCCAGGGTCTGGGAGCCAGAGGTGCCAGGCTGGGTAGGCTAGCCCACATGCAAGTCCTGTTTTGCAGTGTAGAAGTACTTATTCTAAAAGTGCCAGATCATTCTCGTTTTCCCAGGACACATAGTATAACTATCTCAGCATTTGAGAGACTTACAGGGCTGAATTAGCTTAACCTGATCAAATTCAATGGAGTTGCTTTGTCTTGGCATCTTTGGGGGTCGTACCTTGATAGACTTCAAATACAGATAAAAAAGGAATTGGTTTCTTTTGCCTTTCTAGAAAGCAGTCAGCTTTTCTCCAGCTCCATTTGAGTGAGTTTCTGTGGCCCAAGTCTCTCACTCATTGTGTATGAATCATGGTGTGAAAGGTGCAATCAAACCAACGTTTTCATTCTTCAAGGGTCTTACAGTACTTCACCCAAAAGTTGCTGACAAAGCTGTCCTTTCCCCAACAGATTTATGAACATCGCTTAGTTCTGCTTTTAGTAAATTTGCATTTAATGGCATATGGTGACAAATCATAGGTGTTGTGCAGTACTGGAGTGACTTCTGCACCTGTGGCTCGGAGAGGCTGCTCCCTTGAAAGGACAGATACTCCCTGTGACGGTTTGGGAGTTCCCTGCCCCCCCACACTTGTAAAATGACCCAGACTAAAACTCAGCTGGGCTGGAAGTTAAGAGGTGAAGCTCTATTTACAGCTCAGCACAATATACAAGCAGATATATACACTATANAGTGAAGTTGACATCACCATTGTTTTCCTTCACAGCCTATAGTACAACTTTCTCTATTAAAATATTCCAATTAGCTCAAACCAGCACACTCCCCATGGCCAGTGCACAGTGTTATTTCCTTAAAAAAAAAAGAGAGATTTATAAAAAATTCCCCTGGTCCTGAATGCTCTCTGCAATGCCTCTCAGGTGTGTGAGCACAAGCTTAGCTCAAACAGAACAGCTCAAATAATAATCAGGTAGTTGTTTGGACAGCAATTATTTTTTATCCTTTTCTTCACAAAAGACTTCGTCTAGGTGTGGGTTACTTGTTAACAGCTGAAGTCAAGTAGTGATAGGTGGATGGCTTCTCTGTTTATCCAACATAATGCAAGAAAGCTGTGTTTTTAAATAGTCTGTGTAAGAACTGTATAAACAAATGTCTCCACCCTTTGCAAACAAAGGTTTTACTGAAAAGTAATCCGTTTGCCACATACAGAGGAAAGAAAAAGTGAAAAAAGGGGTAAAAATACCCTGTTCACAATGGAAATGAGAATCCAAACTTTCTTCCTTCTGTGCTTTTAACACATTTCTGGTGATCCTATGAGGTCTGCAGAGCTGAACACAAAGGAAGGAGAGAAGAGCTTTGGGGGAGCAGCCTGCATGTCAACCACTTTGCAAACTAGGGCATTTTTGAAGACAATTTGAGAAGAGCTTATGTCATTCAGCTGCTCTAAGAGCTCCTCAGCAGAGGTTGCTGATGGGCAAACTAATTTCTGAAGATTGCTGTTTGGGTATACCTCAGTTGTGACCTGCAGGTACATGTTCCCGTGATAGTTGGTGACCAGTTTTGTACATAGCAGCCACTGCTTCCTAAGCAACAGCAGGAGAACCACAAACAGATTGCAACAAGACCTTTTAGAATGCTGCAAGATTAGAATCCAGCAAGTGGGATTTTTGAACACATTTTTTAAAATTAAAAATCTTGTAAACTCTTCATTCCCAAATGGATATTTTTAATGTGTGTGTGTATCTTTCTAGGAAAATAAGTTTACTTAGGAAGGCTTCGAGGAGACCTTCTAGTAGCCTTCCAATATCTGAATGGGGCCTACAGGGAGGCTGGGGAGGGACTATTTACAAGGTCTTATAATGACAAGACAATGGGCAATGGGTTTAAACTGGCAGAGGGGAGATTGAAACTGGATGTTAGGAGGAAGTTGTTTCCAGTGAGGGTGGTGAGGCACTGGCACAGGTTGGCCAGGGAGGTTGTGGCTGCTCCCTCCCTGGAGGTGTTCAAGGCCAGGTTGGAGGAGGCCTTGAGTGACCTGTGCTAGTGGGAGGGGTCGCTGGCTATGGCAGGGGGTTGGAACTAGATGATCTTTGAGGTCCCTTCCAACCTTACCATTCTATGATTCTATATAGACTTGTAAGTTCAGCTGTAAACTGAATTGGAAAAGAACAGATGATGACGCTTCTCTTCCAGCATTTTTTAATTCATGCAGTAGGATACAAGACTTTGTAATGATTTTTCCAGTTGCTTGCCTTTGTATTTTTTGATATAGGTAGCTTTCTATCTGCTTCTTACTCTTCAAAATGAGGCTTGGTGTGAATTGAGAAGATACAGCAAACAAAGTATCTATGGTCTACACCAACTGCAGTTACAGGTCTCCCTGTGTCAAACAAAAATCCCAGAAGAGAGGATTTTTCTCTCCATGTCCATGCCGAAGAGAGGAATGTTTGATTGTCTTCTTCCTCATGCAGCAAAAGACTTGCGGTAGAGGCTTTATATGCAACACACAAAGTCCCTGGAAGTCTCTTAGGCTCGTGTTTCTGGAATAGTGATCAGCAAAATATTACAGAGGGACCCTTTGATGCAGTTTGGAAACTGTGTAGTAGCTTCAGTTTAACATTTGCTGTCAAGGTCATGTTCAACGCTGAGAGAAGTCGCTCAAAAAGTATGGCCATTGCTTCTGCAGATCTAGAGAAGGCTCTAACAGCCAAGGTGCTGCTCAGCAGCATACAGCGTGGCAGGAGCAGTGCATGGGCAGCATTTGAGTGATGTGGCATGAGGTAGGCAATGGGGAGTGGAGTGGGAGCCGCTGCTGTAGTGGCCCTGTGCCCTGCTTGGTGATGCTTGGATGTGGGATATTTTAGCAAAGTTTAGTGCTGGAGTGTACAGGAGCTGAACAACCCAAGCTAGGGGTGTTGGATATAGGGGCAATTTAGGAACAGTCTGCACCCCCTAAAAATAATTAACTGTATACTCTGGACTGCAAACTGTTTAATTTTGGGCTTTATAATCCTTTTTTACATTCTGTTATGGATGGTAGAATTATGATGATCAATGAAATGAGCTGAGGTGGCAAATGAAAAATGACCATGATATGGGAAGGATGTTACATTGCTGTTCCTGTCTTCAGTTCAGATATGTTTGGTGTGTCTTTTTGTTGTTTAATTTGCCTAATTGCTGTGTTTTATTAATGTTTTTTGTGTGGGTTTTTGTTTGTTTGTTTGTTTTGTTTTTTTAACTCAAATTATCATTCTTTAATTCAGCAGGTAAAATTTAATCCGGTGCCAAAAGCTCAGCTTAAAATTTCTAGTTATTTAACTTTGCTCTTAAAAAGTCTTCAAATGCCCAGCATTTTGCAGCTTAGCTCTGCTAAGTCACTGTGTGCTGGAAAATAACTCCTGAAATGTAATGGATAAAATGAGAAATGAGAAACATGAGGTAATGATCAATAAAATGCAGTCAGGTGCGAGGTGCCGCTAGATTGCTCAGACCTGTTTTCATACTATTGATTGCTGGGTCTGCAGCGTGTTAGCCCTTGCTGAAGCAGCTTCTCCAAGAACTTCATTAGTTTCTCTTGGAAAAGGTAGCCTCTGGTGCCAGGAGGAGGAACATCCCCTGGATGGCAGCTTTGGACACCCGCCGACCCTCACCTGTGTTTGTCTAGTGGAGATAGATTGAAGTGGTTCTCTCAGCACATTTTAAAACGTTGCTAAAACCTTCCAAATGCTAGGCTTTGAACGTTAACCAGCTGAATTCTCTCCCTCTTTAGAGCCATGGGAAGGCATGCTGTGTGTCTGA
The DNA here is from genome assembly GCA_013399775.1 of Semnornis frantzii. Taxonomy (NCBI): domain Eukaryota; kingdom Metazoa; phylum Chordata; class Aves; order Piciformes; family Ramphastidae; genus Semnornis; species Semnornis frantzii. The sequence goes on along the minus strand of VWYK01046263.1, from coordinate 13,340 downwards.
ACTTTACCTGAGCTCAGCTGTTTGCCCTGCTTTGGAACAACATGGGAATAACAGATGCTATACATTCTTTCTCACAAACGTCTTCTTTTTTCCATGCTCCTCTTTGACTGAGCTTGTGCCAGAAGTTGCTGAAATGGTAGGAAGGCCCCGGAAGCTGGTAATTTGCTCACTAAGAGCCCCACAAAAGATACCCATTTTTTGTATGCTTCTTACCATCTACAGGCAAATATAATTAAGAAATTGAGTCAGTTTATAAATAGGTCATGGATCATGTAATAAACTGTGATTGTTGACATTTATGGAGGCTTTTTCTCCTAAACGTTGTTTATGAAAGGCAACCAGCAAAGGCAATGAGACAAAAACTGCTGTAGGCTTCTTTTGTGGGCAGTCCTCAGCCTCCCCAGCTCCTCCTCTCTCTTCAGTGTATCTTTTGAAGCTCCCTTTTAGTATTTTCATGTACGTACATGTGCTACACTTCAAATGGTGCAGCAGTTGATTTTCTTGTACTGAGCTATGGGTTGTTAATTGCTGGGCTGGCTTTAATAGGATTCATCTGAATGCTGCCTTTCCCCTCGGGAGGCTGTGGTGCACATCAGATCACCGTGGTATGGAGCTGCACACAGTGGGTATTCCAGGCCAGGCACAGTGTATCCTGTCAGGCTGCCAGATGTCCTGTGGGACTGACACCTTCACCAGGTCAGTGCGAAGGACACCAACTGTCTTCGGTAGCATAGCCGTTTGTGCATCTCAGCCACAAATCAATCTCTGCAACAGCTATAGGGGCATGCATGGTCTTGCTCTCTGAAGGAGAGCAGCAGTATGTCAAAGCTCCATTACTGCTGCAGGCAAGAAAGGGGTCAGAGTAGAGTCTGTTCGTGAAGCAGTCAGTAAATTAGCCTTCGGGTTCTTTTTAACTCATTTTCTGTGGATTGAATCTCCTTTTTGCACCAAAAGTGTCTGCTCCATTCAGAGGCAGATGATCTGAACTAAAAAAAACTCTTGCTGGAGGCAAAATGCATATTCTGTCTTCGTTATCCACACCAGACTGGTGAGAAAAAAAACAGAAGTGGGGGAGGCAGTGAAAGCCAGATCAGGAAGAGAGTTGAAAGACCTGAGGCTGAGCCAAAGCTGTGTCTGTGTTCAGGTTTTCCTCCTGTGATCCTGTGTGCTGAGAAGTACAGTTAGTTGGATTCAGGAGAAGGATTACCAAGGTTATCCAAGGAATGACCTGGAACAGAGCTTCTCGAAACCTGGCAGTTTTGGGTTGCGAAGTTGTGGTTCGGCCCAATTGGTAAGGAGGCAAGGAAAGGGCCAAGCAAGGTGGAAGCAGCATCCTGTAGGGATCTTCGAGGAACAATAGCATCTTTCATGCTTCATGGCTATAAAATGCATGAATCAACTCACCTGAGGCAGAAGGAGGCAGGAGCAGCTGACATCAGCTGCAGGAGGAGAGTTTCATTCTTTTGGGGTTAGCACATTTCCTGACTGACCCAATCTGCACTCCAGAGGCTGTCCCCCCTCATCCCTAAGGATACAAGCTGGGGACTGATATTTTATATGCTTGTTCCCTTGTGTCAGACAACCCACAGCTCCCACACAACCTACCATGCAGGAGCCCAGTAAGAGGTTGAGGTCAATGCTCCTGTTGCTGGACATAATGCTGGGCAAGAGATGCCATGTTGTGCTCTCAATGGCATCCTCACCCAGGAGCAGTACCCCGAACTGCACAGGGGGTCAAGGACAGTCCTGCCCTGCGTGGATATGGGGATAACCATGGTCTTCCTCCCAGTGGACAGCTATAAATCTACATACAGGGCTTGGCTTTTTGGATAGTCCATGCGAAGGCCCACAGTTGTGTCTGAGACGCTGCCTTCCTCATCTCCCCCCAAATTTCTTCAGTTGAAATTGTAGTGCAAAAGGTCCCAGAGTGACCAAGATGGGATTGGATGTATCCACAAGAAAACCCATTGTGCAGAATCCCTCCTTCTCTGCTTGCTCTCTTGAGTCACTGTTTGGTACACAAATAAAAGCCAGAGAGAAGCCAAGTTAGACTTGATTATAATCTGTCTTTTGCCACAGCACTCAGTCTGATGTCGAATATTGATATTAATAGAATTATTCTCTTGTCAGATGGAAGCTGGAGATAGTAATCCCAGATGTGCATGCCTGATTTGAAGGCATGATTATCTCGTTGGTGTCAGTTCTTGGCCAGTTATCAAAGGAACTCTCATGCACATCACCTTGCAGCTCCTCATTCCCAGCTCTGCAAGGAGGAGGAGTACACTTAAACAGTTTCCAGCTAGTAAACCAATGTTTGTCATTTTTTCCCTCAGGGCAGTAGTGCCAAGAACAGGCTCCTGAGCTTGTCAGGCAGAGGGAGGATGGAGGAAGGTTTCTCATGGTTGAGCACGGTAGATGAGGACAGAGCTGCCATGCTGCAGTGGGAAAGTTGCAGCATGGCATATTGTCAAGTATGAGGTGCTTGTTGCAGCCTTTTGGGTGGTGAGGGTTTAGTTTAAGGTAAAAGATCAGGTCTTCATTCTGTTGACTGCAGGACATACCTGACTGGAAACCTCAAACTGTTGCATTGCTTTTGGAAAGAATCTTTTTAAAAGGCTCTTTACTGGTAAAATGCAGCTTAAAATCTAAAAGTGTTACCAGGTGGCTTGAGAGAGGTTAGAGAGGATTCAGAAGTAATGTAAACCATCACTTCTTAAAAACTCATTTGTTACTTTACTTTCATCAGTATATCACATTAACTAGGAAACCTGGTGTTTCTGTATTCGTCTACATGCATCACTTAATATCATTTAGTAACAAAGGTATCAAGAAGGGCAAACAACTGTTCTCTACTTCTGAAATCTCCAGAGATCCTTTGGTGCCTGCCATGGTGCCACCAGGTTAAATACGGATGTATGTTGTTCTGAAAACAGAGTATAATACATTGTGATGGTTTGGGAGTTCCCTGCCGTCCCACACTTTGTAAAATCACCTGGACTAGACTCAGCCGGCTGGAAGTTAAGGACTGAAGCTCTATTTACAGCTTAGCACAATGTACAAGCAGATATATACACAATAGACAGGAATATTTACAGAAATGTACAAATTAAAGGTAATACAGAAACACAACTCCCCTCCCAGAAATCAGAGTCCCCCGGAGGGGCTCCCAACCACCCTTCCACCTTCTCCCCACCCCTCTACCTTACCCCA
>VWYK01046249.1:9329-22491 GCA_013399775.1 Semnornis frantzii | reverse complement strand
CTCAGCACCCTTGGCTACATCTCATCAGGGTCCATGGGTTTGTGTTGTTTGACACTAATTTTTTATTACTTTGAGTAAAATCTGTGGGAACCCACATTCAAACAAGGGATTTTGTAGTTTCAACTGCTCATGTCTACGTGTGGAGTCCTTTTCAAAGGGCTAAATAGGAAGTCCATGTGCCTTCTGAATACAACTGAAGTTGAGAGTAAGGTTGTGATCTTAAACTGCCTCATGCTCTGAAAGATAATTGCTTATTAATCAAATAATAACTATTTTTATAATATTTGTTGATACTTCTGCATACTCCACATGTAATGATGACGAGTTTAAGAGAGAGATGTAGCTATTACTGGCTGAGAAGATATCTAACTTGGCATGCTGATTTTATGGTGATATTTGCCCAAATGCTCAATCGTTCTCTCAAACCAATCACCTAATGTCCTTTCTTTTGCTGTGAGTATCACAAAAATCAGTCCTTCATATTACCCTCTCACACCCTCAGTTACCCCTCCTGTCCCACAAGTGTAGATACCTATAAAACCGCAGAGCTATCTCTGGTTGGTCAGAATAGAAATGGTTGCTGCCAATGCAAGCGATGGCCTCCACATGAGTGTTGTCTTGTTTTAAGACATCTTTGTAGTACTCTGCAGCTGAGGAAATATTGTTCATTTCCTAAACAAAAGGAGTAAAAAACAAATATCTGATTAGTTCTACTTTTTATCACTGACATTTTAATAAGATTTATGATAAAAGTCAATCTGCTGAGTGCTTTAGCTATGCCCAGTACACTACTTAACTGAGATTAATTATGTATGCCCTTATGGTTCTCTGATAGTGCAATGCCACATCACTGACTGGCATCTTCACAAGCAACACACAAATCTGTGAAGACTGCAGATACCAGTGCTAGCTGTACCTGTCATTAAGTCTGTGCCATAGCTACAAAAAGAAAATTTAAAATAATCTTTATTTCTTAGAGAGACTGCTCAGAAGCTTGCATGTGCAATGGTTATTTCTTACTCTTAGCACAATGCCTTTTGATACACAGTGCTGTGCAGTCAGTTTTCCAGTAGGGTAATATACAACAGACATTTCCTCAGTCAATGTCACCATTATTTCCAGTGCTTTGGAAGTCATCTCATGAATTGCCCTGAACACAAATGAGAACATAACAGCATATGAAGAATTACTACCTGTCTTTGAAAACAGGAACCATGCATTTATTACCAAAACTTGTACTAGCTAGAACACGCCAGCTTAGAGAACTATATTGTAGAAAAACATATGCTTGGATGTAAGCTACTTGGAAGATGAGTTAAGGTGAATTCATTACTGTAAACAATTTCACACTGTATCTGAGGTCTGCAAGTCATGAGAAGACTCTAACCTGTATCATAAGAAAATAAACTAAAAGATAAAAGCACACTTCTGTTTTAAGAGAATAAATTCTGCTGTGTGCTGCAGATACACTGCACTCTCAACATGGTGAAAGAATATGCTTTTGTTTAACCTTAGCAGCATGTTCAGCTAAGAAAAAAAAAATTCTTGTGATTAAAGGAAAGCAGTCCCTATAAAAACAACAATGTGGGGGTTTTTAAAATGCAAAAAAAGGTCTACAACTCTTCCTACTGTCAAAAGGTAGTGACAAGGAAGAACAGGTTGGACTAAGCTGCTTGATGCTTATACTCCACTTGCAAGCCTACGTAATGAGACCAGCCCTGTGATGCAGTACAAGTCTTTGCTAATGAAGCTATAATCCTGCACTCAGGTGTCAGTGCAAAACTAGATCTTGCCAGCTATAGGCTGCTCGTTACTAATTCCTTAAAGGGTTATGCAATGTTACGTATGATTCTGCAAAATAACATCCATATGAAAAACTGTTTAACAATTCAGAAAGAAAAGCCTCCAAAAATGCAGTTGTTTTATTCTTGCTGAAGGACAAAAAGGATTTAATATGAAAATGGATTAATGCTTAGGGGTTAGATGGAAATGATAAGAACAGGAAAGAATGCCAACGTTGGCTCTCGAAAAGCACCACTGCCAGCTTTCAGAGAAAGTCAGCATTAAGTTCACTGTTTCACTTGAGAATACACAGTTGTAAAACACAAAACACACAGTTACCAAGCTAAAATTAATCCCACTTGAAATAAAGTCTACTTTCTAAACTAAGAAACATTCACATTGCAGCTGTTCTCTGGTTTAAAAAAAACTAGCAGGAACACACAGAGCTAATAAAGACAACATCATCAAATAGACTGCTCTGCTTTTAATCCTGCTAGCAGGGTGCTTCAGCAGTCTTAGTGTAATGAAACATATAAACTAGACCTAGCTACATGGTCAACATCTGGACCACTTGACTTAAAATGGACTTGCTTCTGAGTTTCAAGGGTAAACAGGATTTCACCAGGGTGATTAACCAGTGAAGGAAGTAAGACTGCAAGGCTCCCTTTGCATCACTTTGGTATCTTTGTGTACTGCTACCTCTTTTGCATTAGCAATACCAAAAAACCTACATAGCTGATTTTTGATGACCTTACATTCAACCACTAGCTCTTTTTCCTTGCTCAGGCAGTTAACCTTGATCACAATAAGGGCTGCATAGTGGGTGCATACCTCGTGGATTCTGGCAATTCCACAAATAAGAGTTACTTCTCCAGGAAACCGATCTAACCCTTGCTTGAAAAGGTTCATAGCTGTTACAGGCTGATCCAAGCGCAAATAGACCTATGCAAGCAGAGAGCAAATAGAAATGTCAAACATCTGACCGTTACACTTGTACTGCTGTTTAACAGGGGGCACACAAAAAGAGAGACAACACCTCCCTTCATGCAGCAAATCATTACCTGAGATGGTGAAGAATACTGGGGAAATAAAGGAATGAATACTGAATAAACCTCTGTAATGAAAATAAAATAGGCTAATGAAGATAATTAAAATTACATGCATATCATCTAGACAGTTTTAATTCATACAGACATCACTTGTAAGCCAGAAAAGTATACTGCTATTTATTGTCACATCAATATAATGTCCTTTGACACTGGTATCACTGTACCTTGAATATTTGCCTGCAGATTTTAAAATTTCTGTCTGGGCTTGAAAGAACTGTACCTTCAGGTGTACAGTGCTGGAGTACCAGCACACTTTACTTAGCCAAATAAGACTGAACAGTGACATCTTTGAATTTCCTCTGCCAACCTCCTTTGTCACAAACAGTAAAGTCCTGTAACAAAATGAGGGCAGTTTGGTCTCTGTGCTTTGGCTTCTGTGTTGATCATGGCAAGGTGTGTTGTCAATATTCTTGTGCGAGAACTGGATAGAGGACATCGACGTGTTGATAGAGACCACCTCTGTCAGAGCAGACTGGTAAAGCTCTCCGGTTGTGAGGTATGGTAAATACGGCCACAGCAAAAGAAAAAGCTCTTCACTTTCACTCTTTGGGAAACTAGATGGCTGGAGTGATAAATCTGTCTCCCACTGGGGAGCAAAACGGGAATGTTGCGAGTGTTGCTGTTGCAGAAATATTAAATAGTGCTAACACTTGATATGACTGAGAAAGGGAAAGAATCTGTGACTGCTATTCTGACACATGTTGTGACGCGGCATAGGAAAACTGACAATGCTTAACTGAACACCTGAGAAACCTCCAGACACATTTTCTGCTTCTGCCCTTAAGCATCAAGGACTTTGGTGTGTCAATTGTCAAAATAGTAATTAATTTTACATCTGTGTTAAATTTTAGACTAAAAATCTGAGAATCACAGAATTAGCAGATAATTCTGGTTGGAAAAGACCTTTAAGATCATTGAGTCCAACCATTATCTAACTCGACCAAGGCTGGTGCTAAACTATGTCCCTTAGCACCACATCTAATTGTCTGTATTGTGACTGTGATGGTCCTCGCTGTCTTCTAGCAAGTCTTCTACAACTAAATTGCTATATAAAGAGCTTCAGTGGAAAGTACACAGGTGAAAGAGAACACATAATACATATTTTAATTGAGAAGAACTTCAACTTCTTGTTTTACTCCTAAGTATCACCTTTATGAAAGACTTGTCCAATTTATGTTAAATGTGTAGTAAGCCAGTGCACACTGCCATACCTACAAATAATTTTGTATTTCCTTTAAACTGAGAGAAATTTTTAATTAGCTGGGGGTTTTGTTTATCTACTTGTTTGATGCTTTTTTGACCTATCTAGCTATGAAGCACAGCTACCTTCACATTCTCAGGGTAACAAATATAACAAGTGGAGGACAGGAAACTCAGTTACATGCCCCTCTTGAAAATTTTCTGGTGTTTATGAAGTACAATGAAGCGAAGCTTCCTCTGGAAGTTCACACCAAAGACATACTTGCTACAGATCCTCTGTGCAAATACTACGCTAAGGCAACACAGCCACAGCACTCTACTATGTAACTTCTGCATCCAGCAGCGGATCACAGTATCACCAAGGTTGGAAGAGACCTCAAAGATCATCAAGTCCAACCCATTCCCACAGACCTCAAGACCAGACCATGGCACCAAGTGTCACGTCCAAACCCTCCTTGAACACCTCCCGGGACAGTGACTCCACCACCTCCCTGGGCAGCCCATTCCAGTAGGGAATGACTCTCTCAGTGAAGAACTTTCTCCTCACCTCGAGCCTAAAACCTCCCCTGGTGCAGCTTGAGACTGCGACCTCTTGTTCTGGTTGCCTGAGAGAAGAAAGCAACCTCCTCCTGGCCACAACCACCCTTCAGGTAGTTGTAGACAGCAATAAGGTCTCCCCTGAGCCTCCTCTTCACCAGGCTAAACAATCCCAGCTCCCTCAGCCTCTCCTCATAGGGTTTGTGCTTGAGGCCTCTCACCAGCCTCGCTGCACTTCTCTGGACACGTTCCAGTACCTCAATGTCCTTCTTAAATTGAGGGGCCCAGAACTGGACACAGTACTCAAGGTGTGGCCTGAGCAGTGCAGAGTACAGGGGGAGAATGACTTCCTTGCTCCTGCTGGCCACACTGTTAATCACACTACCCAGAATCTGTAGGGATTGTAGAGCTACAATAAGTATTAAAAGCTATTAAAAGACAACTGGGACAACTTCTACCTACTCACAGCTGCTTCAGGCGTGACCTGATCTTTAAGGATACTAAAGCTGTAGTCATGAAGTTTTGGATGCTAAACAGAACAGCTCCATTTTCACTTTGCACATCTCTTACTCCAGGTAAAAATACCCCATTTTCAGCTACTCTGGGTCAGGAAATACTTTGTAACTTCTCAGCAGCCTAGCATTTCTTTAAAGAGGGTTTGTTTGGGGTCTTTCTGTGTGTTTGCTTGTTTTTTAAAATCTTTTCACAAATGAACATTTCAAGGCAGAGTTAGCTTTCCAGAAAAGACTTTTTTTTTTAAAACTAGATCCTTGTTAAAAAAATATAAACAGAACGTAGTTGGTACTGTAGTATTGGTCTGTTTGCACAGAACTTAAACAGCTATTATAAAGAATAATAGAATTGGTCAACTCCAGTCTTATCTTTTCACTACTGTCAGATTGAGCTATATACCTCAGTGCCCTACTCTATTGCCTGTCCACCCACAGTCACTGAATCATGTTGTGAGATGCTTTACACTTGAGCAAGCTGGTCTGTGGAGTGAGAGGCAGAAGTTCAAAGGCAGCTCCTACTTGAGTTAATAATGACTCAGGGAGAGTGTGTATCTCCCATAAAGAAACACTGTTTATTAATCCAATTACTCTACCAATTTAATCAGTCTGCTTAGCTCATGTGTTTTGCAAAATGACTTCAAGTACTGGCAGAAATCTAAAGTTACTAAGTTCAGTTGAGTAAACTAACTACAACTGCTGTATTGAAGATAAGTCTCCAGACAGCTATAATAATAATTTAAATATAGAATGCAAATTGCTCAAGAAATGTAAAGGTAAAGCAAGTATCATAATATGAATATCTTGTGCTATCCACTAGTAGTGATGACTTTTGGATAGGCCTGTGACAGTTGGCTTAAAGAGAGCTGTGAAAGACCAATTGATTTAATCTTTCTATCAGGAGAAGAAAAATAGCTCTAATTTCTCACAGGCCACCTTGTTTGAAATGTCTTAAAAAAATCTGATGTGCACTCTGGTAAACAAGTAAATCTGAGGCTTAGCTGTGCTACTCAGTCTTTCAAAGCTTTTAATGCCTTCATTTTGACAGAACTTTCTCTGCTTCAAGGTCTCTGCTTCCTTTAAGCTCACTATGTTTTGATTTTGCTTGTGAAACTATGATTTTGAGCTTCACTCTTCACTGATTTATTTCCTTATTTTCCTAGGAGACCATATATAGCTACATTGTTCTTCATACTGGAACTCCAATAATTCTTTAGCCATCTAGTCCTCATTTGGAGTTTAGAGCACAGAACACAGCCATGGAAAATTTTAGGGTGTTTTTCTTGTGAAATGTGTAAGCTCCAAAATCTTTTTGTAAACTACAGACTTCAGCTTCAACTGACAGCAAGCTTTGCCTCAGGCCTACATGGAAATCACACACTATTAAACTTAATGGTGTGTCAAGCTCAACGCTCAGCTGTTCTGGTGTATGAACGTCTCCGGTTAGTATGGAATTCCACTTAAACAAGCAAATCTATGACTTACTTTTGCCAAATACAAGATTGTATCAACCATGTCTTGTTGCTTGAGAGCTGACTTAAATTGTTTTTCAGCTTCACGAAATAATCCTAACCTAAAGAGACAACAGACAGGCATATAAGGTATTTGTTTCTTGGTTTTAGAAAAGCTTATTAAATAATGAAACAGACAGGAACTGACCAAAAGCATGCTTCAAAGTCATATTTGTGAGCACATTAACTAAACCCATGCTGCTAAACCTATTAAAGGCAACCATTAAAAACTATGACTTCTGTGGCTTCTGTGAGAAGCTGCTACGAGTTTGCTCTGTGTCTGACACAGCCAGTGCCGGGTAGTTACAACATGGACGGGCCACTACAAAGGCCAAGTCCATCACCTGATGGTGGGAATGCCTCTGTGATAACATACTTAAGAAGGAGGGGGAATTGCAGCTGGAGAGAGGAGAAAGAACATGTGAGAGAAACAGCTTTGCAGAAGAAGTCATAGCAGAAAAAGGGGGAGGAAGTGTTCCAGGTGAAAGAGCAGACTCCCCTGCATCCTGTGGTGATGACGATGGTGTGGCAGGCTGCACCCCTGTAGCACACTGTGCCATGGTGGAGCAGATATCCACCTGCAGCCTCTGCATAGCCCCACGATGGAGCAGATGGATACACCTGAAAAGGATGTGACCTTGTGGGAAGCCCACACTGAAGCAGGCTCCTGGCAGGACCTGTGGACTCCTGGAGAGAGAAGCCCACACTGGATTAGGTTTGCTGACATGGCTCATGACTCTGCACAAGACTCACACTGGAGCCACCTGTTCCTGAACCTCTGCACCCTGTGGAAAGTGCCCATGCTGCAGCAGTTCATGAAGAACTGCAGACCATAAGAACAACTCACATTGGAAAGGTTTATGGAGAACTGTCTCCCATATCCCATGCTGGAAATGGGAGAATCTCTCCCTCTAAGAAGAAAGGAGCAGCAAAAACATGTGATGAACCAACAAGTTTCGTTTATCCACACACCTGTGCCATTGTAAGGAGACAAGGTAACAAATTCAGGAGTGAAGGTGAACCCATGAAGAAAGGAGGTACTAATTTCTTATTACCCTACTCAGTTTTGATTTGCAATAACTAAGTCTGCTTTGCCTATGACAGTAACTGGCAAGCAATCTCTACATCCTTATCTTGACCCAAGAGCCTTTCACGGTATTTTCTCTCCCTTGCCCACCTGAGGATATGAGTGATAGAGTAGCTTTGGTGGGTGCCTGGCAGCCAGACAGGGTCAACACACTGCAACTTAAAACACAATTCAGTCTAATCTTTTAACAAATGTCAAATAAAGTTTAAGGATAGCGAAGAATTTCAGCAGTCTGAGTATCTAAAAAGAAGCGATGGTTTCAAGCCGAGACGCAACGTGGAATTTTAAAGGACTAGTTGCTCTGCATTATCAGCCTGTTCATAATAAAACTGCTTACAGAATTGTAAAGACTGCAGATGTTGCTTCAGCTTTTTAAGAACCAGCATGGTATCTGTATGGTTTGCATTCATGGCACAAACATGTTGAAGGAATGAAAGCGGGAGCTGCCTCAGTATGTGTCTGAATGATGTGAAGCTGGGTTGCATGAGGACGAGTTTCACCTGATTTGATAGGACTGGCTGTTAGAATCATAGTTAAATCCTCAGCAGCCACTCTGAATGGCTTGCAACAAGCTCTCCTTCCTTTCCCAAGAGAGGCAAATTGCTCCACAGTGTCAGGATACTCCCGAGCCATGCGAATCAGATGCTCAGATTACAAGGGGACAGCCCCGAGGTTTTGTCACTTTTGGAACTGACACTTCTTGGGAATGTACCTCTGCCAACATGTGACTAATGTGAATACTTACCTTTATTATTTCATCAATCTGAAGACCTTATTGACTATTGACTTAATTTCTCAAGCTAATACAGCAATATTAATTTTGTGTGGTCTGGTTTAATAATAGTTTGGAAACAATTTGACACATTAGCAAAACCGAATGTGCAACTTGGAGTTACTCAAAGGTAGTCAGTGTTGATGCCTTCACCTCAAACATCATCTCTCAATATATTTACAGACAATTAACTGTAAGCACAGTGCTCTCCACTAAATATTTCCTTACTACTATTTCAGCCCTGCGCAGCAGACCCAGCAGTTCAGATCCCACTGTCACACTCTGAGTACAGAATAATGAACAAGGGTTTACCTATAGTAGCACTTCCCAATCTGGACTTTCCACCACCAGTCCTTGAACTGCGCGTGCTCGGTGGCAAGGGCTGCCAAATCTAGAGCCTTCAAAAACAAACCCATGATGTTAACATTAATAGCTTCCATGTTTACAAAAATGAACATGAAGTGAACATTGTGAAAAAGCCCTGATAAACCTGAGGTGTGGGGACTGCTTTTACGTTTACTATTTTTACACTTTAGTGCATACAGTAGCTGAAAGGATAATTTGTCCCTATAAGACCCATGCAACCCGAACAACTTCTAGCAATTTCAACAACAAAAAATAAAATTTGATCAGACTCCTGAAGAGCGGCTTCAGAACACACAGAATATTTGTGCAAGCCAATACATTTTCTCCAAGCTTCCCATCCTTTTGCACTAAAAAAGTTGTTAAAAATAAGTAAAAATATACCACGTTTGTTTGCCATATTTTAATGATATCATCAGAAACAGACTAAAATGTTTTAAAGCAGTATTTTTATAGCAAAGAACTCGCTTGGTTTGTTTTTATAAACATATTGCAGACCACAGAAATCAGAATCCAGCTGTTATGAACAGCACTGTGCACCAGTCACTAAACAGCTGAGGAACCAATAATTTCCAGAAAAAAAACCCATGAAATAATAGGAAAACCCCAATTTTGTGTTCTACATCTGGGTTTAATTCCTGTTCTTCTTGTTAGCAAAATGAGGCTGCAAGTAATCAATAGCATAGCAAAATCAGAGTGCTATGACAAGTTGCTTTATACTGTCTGAGAAAGAATGATTTGTTTTCTGTAGCAGTTCCGAGTTGCATTGATGCTGCTTGCAAAGACAAAGAGACAATTGTCATCCCCTGCCTCTGTGACAGGAGAGAGAGCACTGAGGAAAGCTTATAGCTTTGAAGTCACTATTTGTTCCAGTTAGGTGGGTATCCTTGAAGGCCTGACATGGCAGTTCTTAATATTAGTTGCCCTTTGCTCCTCAGTGGCTTCACACATTGCACAATGGGTCCCCTGGAGCTGCAGGTATAACAAGGAAGATGTTTCCTTCTTTGAGAGAGCAATTAGTGGTTCCTCTTCCAGACAAATAATTTCTCTCATCTGAAGGTGTATGAGCAATTTTATCCCAGTACTGTGAACATTTGGGAGAGTAGTTAATGTTAAAACACTGATTACTTTTGTTGCATTTACAAATACAGAAATTATTTGTGTCTGTCAAAGAGCACACCTGATTCTCATGCTGCATGAGCTACCACTTATGAGTAAGCATCATCCTGCAAACAGAATGCTTCAGAGAGCTTTCCTCAGAACGCTCTGATGACAAATTTTACAAGTATTAAAGGAGAAGGACTGCATTTCAAAAACAAGCTCCTCTACAGTTACACATTCAGCTTTTTTCCTGGTGCCCTAATTATTTCTGATAACTATTTTGTGCAAGGTTAACAATTCTGGCTGCTATTGTAGAGTGGGAACCAAGACTGCTTCAGGCTTAGTCGACGCTAACCTGAGCAGTTTATCTGTCAGTGAAGATCCTAAACTCTCACTGGGATCTTATTGTTAACATAATGAAAAAAAAGGCGTGACTTGAATTTGAAGTTAGTTTCTGAAATGAGGTCCTATTTTTGTACTTTCCTATTAAGAAAGCAGGAAAGGACTAGGAAAAAACAAACAAACCAACCCTGGTTTGGGTACCGTACAAACAATCACAAACTTTAATCCCAAAATACTGCATGGTACCAATATTTCTAACACTACTTGCCTGAAAAGTGTAAATGTCAATGTCAGCTTTTTCTGTGCTAGTAGTTGGACTTTCGGCTGGCATTACAACAAAATCTTTTTGACACTGTAGCCTTTGAAATGTTAGTAAATTGATGAAATTAGATTTTTTAAAAGCCAAAGCCTTCACCCTGCCACATCCACACCAATTACTGGCATACTTTGATTTACATTCACTGCAAACTTCGATTGCACAGTTTAGACACAAACCAATGTTTGATCTGCAAAGCATGCCACTATAAACCAGCCTGTAATAGCAGTACCAAGCATTATGCCTGTCCTGCACTCCTATGCATTGCTGAACGTTGGGGCAGTTGTATCAATAACCACAAGAGAAAACCAGCAGAGACTTTGGACTGGCAGGTAAATGTACTCTGGTTTGAAAGAGTAATTTCATACACAGTACTGCATACACCAAGAGATTGGGTAGATGGAAACTACAGCACGTGTCTGCAGCTGCTTTCACGTGTTGTTGAATGGCAATAATTTGCCCAGCAACAGTTAGTGCCTGACATCTATTTGAGGATAAATCAGCACAGCATAGTCTGTAACATAGCTGAGTAAATTAAATTAGCCACAGCCAATTTGCTGAAAGCCTTACAGATTGCTGTAGTTTGTGAATATAACACAGTGCCATTATAGATTACTATCAGACCATTTACTTAAGAGTATCAGAAAGAACCAAGGAAATATCAGAGGTCATGACTTCTGGCCCTAAGTATGTATTATGCCCTCACTGTTCTCCCTCAAGACAAAGTGTCTTGTCATCATTAACCCACCTGTGAATAATGGTAGAACACAATGTCACAGCCTACCCCTGAAAAAAGTAGATGGGACAAGTCTTTTGAAGTGCCCTTCTCTTACAGAATTCAGCATGTAGCCTGGTTTTCAGAAATAGTTCAAAGGCTACACAAAGCCACTTACCAATTATGTATGTTTTCAAAGGGAAACAAATCAGCAGCAATAATGGATACGGTGATTTTTTTTTTTTCAGAGAAGAGTTTAATTTTCATTAAATAATCAGAAAAACTTTTGAAAACATTTTGAAGTGCTGAAAAAGTTCAGTGCTTCTCTCTTCTTGCATCCCCACATTTCTGGTAATTGATAGATTATGGATGTACTTACTTTCAATCTGAACTGAGTTCCTAGCATTATTTGGTCAGATGAATGACGCACACTGAGTAATGATATTTCTCAGCTGAAAATTCTGAGGCTTTTTTGTATGTACATACATACATTGGCTGAGTACTAAATAGAACATAAATGATAAAACTGCCTTTGCTTCAGACTGCTCCAGCTCAGCACAATGACAAAGGAAAAATACCATCACTACTACTTCTGTGTTTATCTGTCAAACTGCAGGAACCAGTCTTCTAATTCTACCCATGCAAGAAGTCCACAAGTAGAGGTTTTTAAGTCTATATAGTCGAAAACTTCCCAGGCCTCCAAGCCTTCCAGGCTCTTTCATCTCATTTAATCTCATGCAGGAAAATGTTTTTCTTTTTAAGAACATGAAACATCACATGGCAGCACAGAAAGCAAAGATGCAAGAGATGTTAGAGAATGTCATTCAGGCAAGATCCAAACCAGCTTTCAAACAGTTAGCGCATGTCTTGGTATTTGCAAATTATAATACACAAGGATTTCTCTCAAACAACTTTCAATGCTTCACTTCTGTACTTAGATGTGATGCATTACCTGGATCTTTAGAATACTGACAGAAATAACTTAACCATACTTAATAGCAACTGAAAGGGTATTGTATGAATTACTCACATTTTTTACATCATTTTCATGGTAAAAAATATATTCAAACAATGCCTGTTGGAAGAATATTGAAAACACTGTTATATTTTAAGATAAAAATCAATACTAAGTTAAGCAGAAATTAATTCTTTGTGAAAGCAATCCTACATCACAATCACTGACCTGANAACTGTCAAGTCACCAAATCATCTAACAAAGGCTTTTTGAAATGTAGAGTTAGGTGCTTCCGTAGTGCAAAATGTACTTAAACACGGGTTTGCTAAGAATGTAAGCTAAGCAAATTCTGCCTGAGGGAAAAATAAATAAATAAAAAACCTACACAATTTTTGAGCCTGTAAAGGAAAACATTTTGGTTTTTTTTTTTAATTTGTGAATGATAAATACTAACAATACTGCACTTCTGAAACTCACACAATCATCATACCAAAACTAACATAATTTACGTGCATCAGCTGTGCTGTGGCAACTGCTCATAAGACAACTGCACAGCAATAGAACTGCATCTGTTTACTCTTGTGTAGTTAAGACAGTCATACTACCTTGTAGTACCTGTTCTGCACTAGCATATAGTAGAGCATATAACAGATAATGGTGGAGGGGAACATTTTAAGTGACTAAAATGATGTTGAAAGATACCAGATAGTTAACAAAGTGGAGATTAGAAGCCTCTATTCCTAGAAATACAGAATGGGTGCCAGTAACACAAGGTTCAATTGAATGGAATCTTGATCTTTTTTGCATTTAAATTCCAGGCCTTAATTAATTTAAAGAGAATGTTTGTCTAAATTATTATTCTT